>QEPC01004066.1:1491508-1511258 GCA_003113815.1 Sphenodon punctatus | reverse complement strand
GATTTCCTGACCATTTTCTTGTACAATGGGATTTCTCAATTCTCACAATAGTGCAAGATACCATCCCGAGTTACTGACTTTCTCTTACTGTGTAACATATACTATTCATTTACCACTTACTGCATTGCCAAGGGTACCATTTTACTTCCACATTTCTGCTTGTTCATTGTATCACATTTTTGAGCCAATCACTATGCAAACAGCTACCCCTTAACCTTCCCACAGCTACTCTTAACCTCCATTCCAGTGCCTCCAATCAGAATTGTTGTTCTATGTTATTCCCTTTGCTTTGACCAATCAATAACTGGATTACAGATTAGTAAAGAAATTTGTGTACCAGCCAATGAGTGACAAGGAAGTACAAGGGAAAATGGAGTGCAGAGAAGATAGAAGAAATGCAGTATGGCATCAGTATTACGTCTCAGGATTTGAAATTGATGGCAAAGTGGTACATAGGATCCTGATAAGCACATTATCAGTAAACTGAGAAATGTCTATTGAGACACTGTTGAGTACCGAGAAGTTCTCAGTTCAACCACGAGAGTATCAGGAACTGGGATTTTGATGGAAATTGAAATTCCCGTTTTTGTGAAATCTCGTTTCAGTCGGGATCTATATGCAGAAAACTGGCATATGACTTTACACTTTCACTTCAGTTTTGGTTTATTTATTTATTTATTTATACAAAATGTATACTCCACCCTTCCTGACATGCAGCTTGGGGTGGCTCACATCACAGTAAAACAACCATAAAACAAAAATAATATTACCACAGCTAAAAACAGTATAAAACAAAGAAAACCAACAATCCCAGAAGTCCAACAAAAATACTACCCAACAGCTCATCCATCCACCATAACCTAGTCCCTTCCTACCCATCTCCCTCACCAAAAGCCTGGCAAAACACCCAGGTCTTACAGTACTTTCTAAAAGAAGGGAGAGTCGGTGCTCTTCGGGCCTCCGCCGGAACGACATTTCATGTCCTCCCAGTTACCGCCAAAAACACTCTCTCCATCATGTCCCCCCAATAATACATGGGGGACCTCAAGCAGGGTGCTCCCAGTGGACCNTTGAAAGCCCTCCTGCATGGCTTTACCAGCAGACACACACAGGGATGCAGAGCAGGAAATTGAACTCTGCATTCCTGCACGTGACTGCTGACTGCGGGGGGACTTTCAGATCGGCCGATCCCCGTGTATATTCTGGCTGTGCATTCTCCCCCACAGGTTCAGACAAAGGTCTGAAAGTGGCCTTTGTCATCTTCACCCTTAAATCTGAATTAGGAGTGACATGTAGGCCAGATTAGTGATGAAATGAATATCTGTTACTTTCCAGTATCCAGCCAAATATCATGGTATCCAGTGAATGGCAAACACTAATATCTGGTATGATGGTTAACTGTTAAGATCTTTACCAAATAACTATCAAACTATCTGGAATACCATTAACCACAGATAATTTTTATGGCTATGTAACCGGGGAGGGGGCTCTAGGGGGACACACGAGACCCATATGGGACCGAGGCTTGCCCTGACCAGAGGCACGTGCGTCGAGGAAGGAATGCCCTTCAGGATAGAGTGGTGTCCTTTACCTGTGCTTAAAGAGAACAGACCTCTATCATAATTGGACACAGGGATACAGGAAAAACAAAGGTCTGCCCCAACTAAACTTGCTCCAGACACCAAAGGGTCGAAGTGGGGGTGGGGGGGGGAAAGAGAAACTCAGTGAGGGCAGGGTGATGGGGGGAAAGGGAAGGGGACCCCCAAGGAAGGGCAGGCAGCGGGGCACTCACGCAGGATGGGGACAATCCAGGAATTGAGCAGGGAAGGGGAACACACAAGCCTCGCACTTCACTCACTAACACAACACTCACTGATACTGTCGTGGGTTTCACAGGAAGGAAGGTCCAAACGCACAGGGGCACAGGAAGTCACGCGCTTCACATTTGTTGCACTCAAATGGCGCAGTTCACACGGGGGCCAGTCTCTCTGAAATCACCAGTGCCGCTGTCTCTGAGGTGCTGGGCTTTATGTCCCAAGCCCCACGCCTGTACGTTCCCGCAAGCACTCTGAGTGCTGCAGCAGGGGCAGGGGAAGCCCTANCGGCCAACACCCATATACACCCACACCCACCCACGGAGCAACCAGCAGTGGCATCCAATATACTTGGCCTTTCCCCCTCTAAATTTATGTGAGGTTCCATTGTAGTTTTCTTTTTTAAGAACCTCTATCCTTGTACCGTACCTCTATGTTTAATAACACAGGTAATAACTAGAATCATGCACAGACCAGTTTAAACTCAGTGCATCCTTTTCTGTTCCTAACAACTCATGATGTTAGGCCCTTTTCACACAGACACTCTAACACTGATAAAATGGGTGGTTAATGCTATTATACATGTTGGAGGGCACTCATAGACCACACCAGCAGCCCTGTAACATATATAATAAAATGTAACACCCATTTTATCAGTGATAGAATGTCTGCGTGAAAAGGGCCTTAATCACTTTCACCAATTTGGCTCAGGAATCATGGCAAAGGAATCGTAGCTGCTTTTGTTGAAGCCATACTGTCTGATGTGTTCAAAATAAGATATTACTCCCAGGATATTTCTATCTGGAATGCGATATTAAAAGGAGTCATTTAAAAGACTCTTGCAGATCAGCATTTTTAGTGTTGAGCCTAAAACATCCATCCTAGAGGTACTGTCTTTCAGAAGGTACCACTGAGAATTATGGCAAAACCAATAATGCCAGTCCCATGTGTCAGTGAAGGATGGTGCAGAAGAAGCAAAAATACCTGGCACTTTTCATAGTCAGGGATACTCAGTTCTTGCTAACTAGGGATATTCTTACACAATGTAGCATTAGCAGTGACATATCCCAGTGAAGGATGTTACTGTGGAAAATAATTTAGCAAGATCCTAAATGTCATTTGACATATATAAAGTTAAACAAGCAGAACATCTAGAGTTACCTTACTTGGCACTGAGACAATCAACATTTTTAGACTGAAGCCACAAGTTGCTGAGACATCATGAGCTCCAATGATGACAAAAGTTCTACTGCTCATGCTCCAGTGTGTTGTTTACTTAAGTATGCATTAGAGATAATGGGGACAATCCAGCGGTCCGCATACGCCTCACGCAAGCGCCGTGCTCAGGCCAGAATGTGTGCGCTCAGGTACGCCCTGAGTATGCAGGGAAAAGGCAGGGAATGTGGGTCCCTGAGTCCCATCTTCCTCTGTGATCCGGATTTTCTTCTCCAGTATTCTTCACAGCAGTCCTCCCTGCACGGCTACTATATCCCCATGGAGACAAAGTAGTTCAGATTATATCTTTTATTGGACCAACATGCTTCTGCTGGTAAGGTTATGCTAGCTTTTGAGCCAGACAGGCCCCTTCATCAGGCTATGGGAACAGAAAATGACATCCCTTGTTTTACTGAGGCTGCTCAACTCCTGCGCCAATGTAAGATTTTGAGGGAGTTGAAGATATGAAGCAATCGCTGTTTCTTCTTCCATGCAACTCTGGCTTCATTCAATCCTGTTGGGGGTGAAGCTTGGCAATGCGGGAGTGTTGTCTTTCGTAAAATGGTTCTCCCCCCCACACCCCAAGAACTCCATGTCCTTAATATTGCTATCAGATAAGGTGCCCCTCACACAACACAGGTAGTTGCTCTTCCCAAGGAGGCAGGCAGAATGAGAAAAGTATTCCACAATGGATTCCCCCATAGTTTGATTTATTTTTTAATCACACAGACTCTTAAAACCCCTCATCCTCAGGGAAACTCCTTAGATTTAGTAGATTAGCCATGCTTATACGATCTTGGCACAGTCCATGGCATTGTGGAAATATAATATCCATATGTAATTTGCCAATAATAAGCCAGTTGCTTTTTTATTTTTAATCTGTAGGAGCCACAAGCCATACTGAAGGGAAAGGGGATGGGAGACATGGAAGTGAGAAGTATTCTCCAGGGCTTGAATCACGTCAAACTATTCACTGCAGCTGTGGTTCTTAGCCATTCACAGAGACTTTATTTCAGATCTGAGAAAATCATTATACTGGTCTATGAATAATGTTATTTAATTTTAAAATACCCCCTTTCTTGATAAAAATGTACCTTATGGACATTTGGGGATGATATTTTTGAATTTATAGCAGTGAAATTAGAGCTGTCATGGTTTAAACGTGTGCAGATCTTTAAGATCTGATGGACTGCTAACATATCTGCATATAATGAATATGAGATCACACAGCTTAATGCAAAACTAGTTCACATTCTGGGACACCCCCCACCCCCGCAACTTTCCTTCTCCTACATCATTGATGCAGAAACAAATAAACTGACTGGAAAAAGACAGCTCAAGTTCCTGGGAGTTGGCACAGATGGAGGGAGAAAAAAAAGACTTTTTAATTTTACTTTTAAGGAAAAATTTGGCTCCTATAAAGGACGGAAGGCAATTTCAATGGTATATAAAAATGATCTACCATATTTGAAAGAGAAAGAGGAATGGAATAATAGTTGTCAGTTTTCCTGGTGTTCTTTTGACAGGTTCTATTAACCTTAATTTCCGACAATAAAGGCCTGTCATACTTGTTTACTTGCTATCCACACTCATTTAATTTCATGATAAAATTAAAAGCAAATAAATACTAGTTTTAAATCATCACACTGTAAAAAAAAAATGGCATTGCATAATAAAATAACTTAATACATTTAATGTTCTTAATAGAATATGACTGGGGTTTGTCATATTTGTCACAGTGACAAACCTACAGGGAAAATATTGCTTTTTAGGGGTGTGCATGTTGTTTTCGTTATTACAAAAACGATAATGGAAATTGTCATTTTCGTTATTGCAATAACAAAAACAAAAACTGGGAATCATGACAATGATAATGAAAACAACATCATTATCATTGTCATTATTATTAGTACTCTGTCAGTAGAGGGGAGGAGGGAACAGACATCTAGGATCCCTAAACAGGGTTGAACTCTTGAACTGTGCCTGTGTTGGGAGGGGCGAGCAGCTCAGCAGTATCTGATGGATGTATTGCTGGCCAATGAGCAGCGCAAGCAGGCTCCAACAGTCTCATGGCACTCTGTGATTGCTCAATGCCTGCTGCCTCCCACAACCAATCAGGGGGGTTCTGGGGAACAGCACTGCAACCGTTTATAATGGGAGGATGAGACTTTTTTTCTCTGTTCTGTGAGAGTTCTGCTTGTCAGGTTGTGTTCACAGAACTGTGGTGCTTCCTTACACACACAAAATCCTCCCTAGTCCTCATTGTATTACCAATACCTATCTTTCCTCCTACCCTACATTTTACCTTCTCCCTTTCCATTCCCTTCTCTCCCCTGTACATTATATATATAGATAGGTAGTACAGATTAAATATAGATGTATATTATAGACATACAGATTAGATTAGATTAGATTAGATTATAATAGTTTTATAGATGAATTATTAGATAATAGTTTCCTTTTCCCTTATCCTGTCTCCCTTAGATTTAGATAGATATTAGTTGTGTACATATATAAAGAGATTTGATATTATATAGCTGTTTAGGCTACTCTGTTTTATTATTTATATTAGGATTATAGGATAGGCATATTGTATAAATATTTACACACAGGAATCGATACCAATACTGAAACCAAAAATAAAATCTTCTTTTGAAATGATACTGATACCGATGACAATGATAATGAAAACAAAATTGTCGTTAATAATAATGAAAATGACATTTTTAATAACAAAAATGAAAATGAAAAACAAAAATGACATTGGGGGCTTGTGAACACCCCTAGATTTCTTTGTGTTACATAAGTGTCTGTAAAAACCAATCAGTTAGTCATGTGATCTGATTAAAGATTTAAGATTGGCTTTTCCAAAATGGTCTTCATTGAAGACCAATAGAAATAGGCAATAGCAACAGAAGTAGTCCCTTTTCACATGGGCCAATGTGGGTGGGTGGATGAGTGTGCACCAGCTGTGTGTGTAGGCGGGTGTGTGGCCATTCCCATGTGAGGACGCCCATCTCTACCCACCCATCCATCTCCATGCATAGAATATCGGGCATTGGCACCTGTTGCTCCATGCGTGGGTGATGGGTGGAGGTGGGTGGAGTGCGGGAACGTGCATGCATGCACCCCCACCCACCACCCGCGCCATTCCTATGGATGCCCCCTACTGCACACCTGTCCACTGTGGCATTCGCATGGGTGCCCCCACACCCTCACATGTGTGTAAGGGGGTGGGGACCCATGTGAAAAGAGCCTAAGTAGCCCAGGGAGAATGTGAATTTCCCTCGTTGGATGTTTTCAAAATCCATCTGGACGAGCATATATCTGCAATGATGTAAGCAGAGGATATCCTGCCTTGGAGCAGGTTGCTGAACTAAAGGACCAGTGAGATCTCTTACAACTTTACAATTTTATGATTCTGCGATTCTAACTCTACTTTTAACATTGGTTAAACTCCTGTTCCTCTCTCTTGGATCAAAGTTAATCTAGTATTGATCATTCTTGACAATCCGAGGGAGGGATAGTCAAGGAGATATTATGCTCTCTTACAATGAACATTGAGAATATGAACTGCTAGGCTCTCTCCTTCCTCCAAACCCCATCTTGTTCCTCTGGCACTTGCTAGGTTTAAAAGAATTCCAGAAAAGTCTCAGTATGTTTTGTCATTCATTTCTTCAGAACAAATTCTGTCTGATTAATATTCATGACAAGAGTCTAGGAGGCGCAGTGATAGGATTTTTAGGCTGATGGAGGGATGCAATTGCATTTCTGTTGAGCCCGCTGTACACACTAACTAGGTGAGACAAGCCTGTTGTTAGTATTCTATGTTAAGTCAAGGTACTATCCGTAGGGGTAAGCTAGTATAATAGGTATTATAGACTCCCTATTAGTGGGTGAACAATCCAACGCATGGTGAATTCTGCTTCACAATGATAGGAAGAGCTGACATCAAAAGATCAAAAACCGATGTCATGACAGGTATTATCAAATCAAATAGTTTTATTGTTTAAGCCAATGGCCATAACAAAAGTACACAAAACACAGACAATATAAGTAGAAAATAAAATAACAGTAACAATATCAATATTGGGGACGAGACCTGTCCTAAATATCCTAAGATAAAAGCATGATAGGATAATTGGTCCGAGAACAATGATATAAAGCCAACTAAATACAAATCTTTAAAATAAATATGAAATAAATAAGAAGATAAAATATGATCAAGTAGATTCAAATTCTACTACTTAACATGAGGAAATAGCACTGGATGCAAGATAGGACCTCCTATTTAGACAGGTATTATAGACTGTAATAGGTTACCCATCACTGATAGTATCATGACAATATAGGTCACTAACAACAGGCTTATCAGCTAATTGGTGTACAGTGGACTCAGTGGAAATGGAATAACACCTGTAGAACACTTATATACAAGACGCTTAGAAGCACCTCCGGAGCCCCATATTCAAGAGGAAAGTCACATGGGAAGTGTTTACATGCTCCCTGTGCTACCGGAAGTGATGTGCCACCCATTCATTTCAGTGGCGGTGACTGCTGCAGATGCAGGTCTTTCCTAGAGGCATGTTCTGTACACCACAATTTTTAGGTCTGCAGAACACACCTTGTGAAAGCCCTGCGTCTGCAACTGCCGCTGAAGAAAATGGGTGGCATGTCACTTCCAGTAGCACAAGGATCCTATAAACACTCCCCGTGTGACTTTCCTTTTGAATATGTGGTTCCAGAGGTGCTTCAAGCACCACATGTAAAAGTGGCCTTGAGGTCTACAGCTATGCGCCTCTTGAAATTCCTGTGTCTGCAGCCGCTGCCGCTGAAGCAAAGGGGCAGTACATCACTTCCAGTAGTACGGGAACACTCCCCATGCAGCTTTCCTTTTGAATATGGGGCTCTAGAGGTGCTTCAGGTGCCCTGTGTAAAAGTTACCTTGAGGTCTACAGATATACACCTCTTGAAAACCCCATGTCTTCAGTCACCACTGCTGAAGTGAATGGGTGGAACATTACCTATGGTAGCATGGGGAGCATTTAAACGCTCCCTGCACAGCTTTCCTATTGAATACGGGACTCCGGAGGCGCTTCTAAGCACCTCGGATAAAAGTGGCCTTAGTATGTACAAGTATTATAGACCATGTTGTAGCTTATCCTTCACTGCACCTCACATGAAGTTGCTGCTTGGGGTGACTGAAGTGAATGTACACTCAGGCCGTTTTTACACAAAGCATTTAGAAGCGCCTCTGGAGCCCCGTATTGAAAATAAAAGTCATGCGAGGAGTGTTTATTAGGGGTGGGAAGTTCGGTACATCCGGTATCCGATGCTACCGGTATTTTGCTGTACCAGCAGTATCGGATTACTCTGGTATTTGGGGGTACCGGTACCGGTTCCTTGTGCCGGACTTTTTTACATTGCGGCCATTGAAATGAATGGCTGCAATGTAAAAAAAGAAACAAAAAACCCCCAACCACTTTCCCTCCCCAGTCCAGGCTGTGCAGGTGGAAGAGGGGACACCCCCCACCCACCCTGCCCAGCCTGGATTTAAAAATTATTTTTTTTCCTGAAGTCCCTGCTAATGCGGGCTCTGGGCTGCCGCCGGTGACACAGAGTCCGCACCAGCAGGTAGGTACTTTGGTACTAGGGTGATCCCTGGGGTGGGGGGGTGGTTTAACGCACTCCCCACCCCAGGGATCACCCTACCTCCCCACCCAGGGATCGCCTACCTTTGGCAGCAGCGGTAGAGGTGGCGGCGGCAGCATGGCAGTCCGGCATCTTCAGCACTGGCTGGTGGCTTCAGCGCTTATTAGGCCTTCTGGGGAACTTCCGGGTTTCCCCCGGTGCCCCCCTTCCACCCACACAGCCTGCGAGGGGGAGGGGGGAGGTATTGGGTTTTTTTCCCATTGATTTCAATGGGGACAGTTCCCCATTGAAATCAATGGAATAAATCCAGTACCGGTAAACCGGTTTTAATCCGGTAAACCAGTTTTTTGTAAACCGGTAACCGGTAAAACCGGTAACTGGTTTTTTGCCAGATGTCCCACCCCTAGTGTTTATACGCTCCCTGCACTACCAGAAGTGACATGCCACCCATTCTTTTCAGCGGCAGTGGCTGCAGATGTGGGGCACCGGTGTGCATGTGCAAAATGTGCATTTTGTAGACCTCAATTTTTAGGTCTGCAGAATGCACCTTGTGAAAGCCACGTGTCTGAAGAGAATGGGTGGCACATCACTTCAAGTAGCACAGGAGCATGTAAACACTCCCCGCATGAATTTCCTTTTAAATACGGGGCTCCAGAGGAGCTTCAAGTGCTTCATGTAAAAGTGGCCTCAGTGAGATAACATGCAGCAGGGTTATGGTGTAACTCTCTCTTAACTCATCCTCTTAAAGAACAGAGGCAAGAGGAGATCCTTAATAAAGAATTTGGCAATATCTGGAATAATTTTTTCCCCCCACAGTGCTCACACGTAGAAGCTTCTACATAATAACTGACGCTCCCTACTGCAGGGCATGGGGCAGGGTAGCCACTGTGCAGTAAAATACCTCACTACCCCTCACATTACATTTGAAAGATCCAGTGCCACTATGCACTAGCTGGAAAGCTGCTATATATAGTACAGCATCACACGATAACAAATTCTTAAATGGAGACCTGTTTCAGTAAACAAGATATGCAATAAGGATGTGCAATTCATTTTAATTTCTTCTGTTACTAAAACAAATTTGCCCATATTCATTTTAGAAACAGAGGTAACTAAAATAGATATGAAAGCAAACAAAATTCATTTGAGAACATTTGTTTTTGTTCTCCTCCCTCCCCTCCCTCCTTGCAATTTATGCACTGCTGGAAGACTGCAAAGTACTCAGAGAGGAGTGGAAGCAGTCACAAGACAGGCGATATTGATGGTTTCAGAATGCACATTCTCAAACTTTCCCACTAAAGATGTAGATTAACATCTTAATGCCACTCATGCGAAATCATGTTTTTCTCAATTGCCATTTTGAAAGCATCCATGCGTGTATATGGATGGAGGTCAGTGTGCACCTGTCTAAAGCCTCCCCCAACCACTGCACATGCACTAGTGTGCATATCGACACACACCCCGACCCCCCGCACAGCACGGGGAGCCAGAGAGCACCCATGAAAGGGAGGGAGAGGAGCAACAAGGCCCGGAGAGCCCCAAACAGGTTGCACCTCAAACACTGAACCCCACAAGGGATCAGGACCAGACCCTAACTGAACTCCAAGCCCAGCCAGAAGAAGTAGCCGGGACAGGTCAGAAGGGGAGCTGTGGAGTTCTGACCCAAATGGGGAGGAGCAAGACACAGACCCAAGGTTAGAATTTGCAAGAAAAAACTTGACTGCAACACAAACTGAATTCAGAGTAGAACTGACAAAGGATATCACTCTACAGGGAATCAGAGAAGCATCCAAAAAGGGAAACCCAATTGCATCACACGGGTCAGAATACTCATGGGAACGTGGGTTGTTTTATAAGATCCTACCCCAGGGAAGTGATGGGAAGGGGAAGGATCAACCCAAGACACTGGTGGTGCCCAAAATGTTCAGAGAGGACTTGCTTAAATTGGCACATTCCTCTCCCTTTGCTGGACACCTAGGGGTTAAGAGAATGCTTCAAAGGTTACAATTCAACTTTGACTGGCCAGACATGAAAGCAGACGTTAAAGAATTCTGCAAGGTGTGTCACTCCTGACAGAGAAACAAGAAAGGAAATGACCAAAAAAAGTGCCCTTACACCCCCTCCCCATTATCAAAGTGCCCTTTTACAGGGTGGGGATGGATATTGTAGGTCCCATGAGAAAAGTCTACACCTCGGGGAAAAAATACCTACTAGTTGTAGTAGATTACGCCACGAGATATGCCAAAGCTGCAGCACTGAGGAATGTGGACACCCCCAGTATAGCCGACGAATTAATAGAAATTTTCAGTGGGGTGGGTTTTCCCAAACAGATCATAACAGACAGAGGGGCAAATTTCCTCTCCAATATCTTCCAACAGCTCTGGAAGATATGTGATGTGAAGCACATAGAGACAGCTCCATATCACCCCCAAACAAACGGGTTAGTGGAAAGATTTAATGGGACACTGAAGCAAATGCTAACTAACTTTTTGAGCAACAAAGCAAATAATTGTGACAAACTGTTGCCATACCTCCTATTTTCATATAGGGAAATACCCCAGGAATCTACTGGGTATTCTTCTTTTGAATTGCTATTTGGGAGGAACGTGAGAGGTCCTCTAGACCTGGTAAGAGACTCCTGGGAAAACTTAGAGGAAACTGAAGGACAAACGTTAACTAGATATGTCCAGCAATTCAGAGAGAAAATAACCTCCATGTTAAAGGAGGCACAAGGGAACCTGACCAGTAGCCAAGAGGCCCAGAAGATAACATATGACAAGAAAGTCAAAGACAGATCTTATAACCCAGGAGACACTGTGCTAGTTATGAAACCAACTAACAAGTTGGGCGGGCAAGTCATTTGGAATGGTCCATAACATATAATTGATAAGAAGAATGAGGTCACTTATTGTGTGAACAAACCTAACTCCAGAACACAGGCACAAGAATTTCACATAAATAGAATCAAAGATTACCATGATAAGGACATACAGGCTTGTCTAGCTACAGTGGTAGAAGGAGATGCCACAGCTGACGGCTTGAATGACCCCCTACCAAACCTCCTGCAGGGAAGCCAGGGAACTGAATCTCTGGAGGAAATTGGCATTTCCACAGACCTCAGCACCTCCCAAAGGCATGAGATGATGCAACTCCTGCAGGAGTACAAAGGAATCTTTTTAAATAAACCTGGGGAAACAGATATTATTGTGAACACCATTGACACAGGAACCAAGGGTCTAGTCAAGTCCGGTCCCTTTCGCACAAACAGGAAAATTCAAACACAGATCCACCAGGAGATTGAGGAAATGTTGAAACTAGGAGTCATACAGGTCTCAAATAGTCCATGGGCGAGCCCTGTGGTTTTAGTGCCTAAACCTGATGGATCCATAATGTTCTGTGTCAATTATTGCAAACTAAGTGACATTACTGTGTCAGATGCAAAGCCCATGCCTAGAACAGATGACATGATTGAAAGAATTGCTGGGGCTAACTATCTGACTACCCTAGACATGACCAAGGGGTATTGACAGATTAAGATGAACCCAGGGGACAGGTCCCAAATGGCATTTGTAACTGACAAGGGCCTGTATGAATTCACTGTGATGCCTTTTGTCTTAAAGAATAGTGGGTCTACATTCATGAGGTTAATGGATCACCTCCTAGAAGGGATGCATGATTTTTCCTTGGCTTATATAGATGACCTGCTGATTTACAGTGAAACATGGGATACACACGTGACACAGGATTAAGGGGGCAGGACTAACAATAAAACCAGCAAAGTGTAAAGTTACTATGGGAACCATTACATACCTAGGGCACGAGGTGGGAAGTGGCAAATTGCATCCTCAAAAAGAGAAAGTGGAGGCTATTTGCTCCTGGCCTGTACCCACAACCAAGAAACAGATCCAGAGGTTCATAGGCATGACTACTTACTTCCACCGCTATGTCCCAGGCTTCAGTCACATAGTGACCCCCTTAACTGACAAATGTAAGAAGTGATGCCCAGAGAGGGTGCAACGGTCAGATGAATGCAACAACGCGTTTGACAATCTTAAGAGGGCTCTCTCTGAAGCACCAGTGTTAATCAGTCCTGATTATGAGAAGGAATTCCATATCTGGACTGACACCTCTGACACAGGCCTGGGAGCAACCCTCACGCAAGAAGTGGAGAATGGAATACACCATCCCATTGCATACTTTAGCAAGACACTGCTCCCAAGGGAAAAGAATCTGGCAATGATTGAAAGAGAGTGTCTGGCCATAGTCTGGGCTGTGAAGAAACCTAAACCTTACATATTTGGTAGAACGTTCACAATCCACACCGACCACTTGCCCCTAAAATGGCTCAATAGTGTGCAAGACTCCAACTCCAAACTGCTGAGATGGAGCCTGTTCTTGCAGGAGTTTGACATGAGAATTAAACGCGTAAAAGGTAAACAGAATGTGCTTGCAGACACACTATCACGCAGGGACACACTAGTCTAAGCATGTGATGGGACTCTGTTGTGTCCACTGCACATGCTGTCTTATGAGGGGGCTGTCATGGAGGAACATAAGGTCACACACATGTGATACTGACCTACATGTAGACTACAAGTCTAGTAAATATGCAAAGCGAAAGGTGCAACATGTATGTATGTTACAATTGAGGCCTGTAAAAATCGATTCATGAAGAAGCTCCAGGAAATGGAAAGACAGTTTGCGGATTCACCCCAGACTGCTAGCCAGAGACATTTAAAATACTAATGCAGGCAGCCATTGCCTACGTGCAAGAGACACAGAAAGCTGATAGAGAGAACAAAAGTAATTCTAGAAGCCTCGAGAAGATACGAGGGGTTTCCTCCTAAGGATATATGGAGTTGTACCCCAGAGGGGACAGTGACTATCGGAAACTCACTCAACATCCTGCAGCCAGGAGGGTTGAGCCGAACCATGGACTGAGAGGCATGAGTTTGCTTTCTACCAACTAAGAGACCAGTGCCCAGTCATTCTACATCTATGACTGAGGAACCAGAACTTATGGACCTTGTAGGGTAAGATGCTTATTTAGGAACTCAACCAGTATAAATTAGGAATGCGTTATATTTACCTTTGATTTCTAGTAACCACTCTGTATCAATTGTCTTGCTTATGTAAATCAATAAACTGACTTCTTATCTTTATGCAGAAGTGTCTGTGTCTAACATTGGAACAGAAGTGTGCAACAAGGGCTTTCAAGCTCTTGGGACCCCAGAGAGAAAGAGTCTGTAAACGGGAAGGATAGGGCCCTTGGGTGACAAAGGAGTTATTGAATCAGAATTGAATCAGCCACATATAAAACTGATTCAAGTGGGCTGTACTCAAGGGAAACTGAATCACTCAAACCCGGTAAAGTGGGGATGCGGACCTCCAACCCGTAACAAGGCTGCAAAGCACTCAGAGAGGAGGAGAAGCAGTCACAAGGCAGGTGGTATTGATGGTTCCAGAATGCACATTCCCAAACCTTTGCACTAAAGATGTAGATTAACATCTTAATGCCTCTCGTGCTAAATCATGTTTTTCCCAATTGCCATTTTGAAAGTATCCATGCGTGTAGATGGATGGAGGTTAGCGTGCACCTGTCTAAAGCCTCCCCCCAACCACTGCACATGCACTGGTGTGCATACCGACACCCCCCTCCCCCGCACAGCTCATGTAAAAAGTGCTGAAGATGAGCATACAAAGAAGTCTTTTCTAAGGATGCAGTTCTAGTGAAGTCAGTGGAACTATTTCAGAGTAAGTGGCTTCAGGATTTCAGTCTAATTGGGAAATATAAATAGTTATGGAGTTTTCTTCTCATTCCTACCTAAGTCAGACCTTGTTCCACATACCTTACTTGCCAATGCAATGGAGGAACACTCATTTCAGTTCTCCTGGGAAATGTTGTAAGTGCCATTATAATAGCTTACAATAACACTTGTGCACCAAACTGTGCTAGCTACAAGTATCTGAGAATGACTGTCAAGCATGCTTTTGGCATGTTAAAACACTATCATGAATCGCGAAGTCAAGTACTGCTGTACTGGTACTGTTTGATGCTGTTTTTTAGATAGAACGTTAGTGCACACAATACCTAAGCTCACTCTGTTGTAAGCGGCCTTGAGTCCTTCGAGAAGGGTGGGATAAAAATGTACAAAATAAATAAATGAGAAAAGTATGAACATAAAAATAGTAGACAAAATGGTGGTCCCTATCGGTCAAAGTGTTCTATAGGATCAGACACTTTGTGCTTATGGCAATCACAGTAATACTGATGTACCTGGGGAAGGGTTGAAACACACACACGCACCAATTCTTGAGGACATGCAAAAGCTGATTTTCCATGCATTTCAAGTTAAGGCATCACCATGATGGGAGCCTGCTATGGCCTGCCTTTGACAGAGACTTACTGTCATATCTATTTCCGGCCCGCCAGATGTGGGTCTGATGTGGGTCTGTGGGTAGGCAGCTGGCCCGAATGTGTTACAACAGATGATTCCAGGCCCACAGCCTGGGCCAAGGGCCTCCCAGGCGGACCAACACAGACCATTGTGGGCCAGCCCATTTATTCTTGCTGCCATCTCCTACCTGGAATCAGGGGTGGCCAGGTGTTTTTTCTGTTCCCCTGATGGGGGTGGGGAAGGACTCACTGGCCAGCCCAGTCAGGAATTCATTTATTCAGTGCCCCGACCTGACCCCACTAGGGCTGCCCCCCCCTTCCAGGAGCATGTAGCTACCATGCTATCTGCGTGTTTATTTTCACCCCATGAGAACTGATTTTGCAAAATGCTGGAAATACTAACCCTGTGTATATGAGAAGCTTGAACTCCTCTTAAGCCTAGCCTAGCCTGTTTGTCACTCTCAGAGCCACCTCCTTCTGGCACTCTAAGGGCAGTAGGTCAAAAACCTTGGGCAGTCTGTAGTAGGCTGTTGAAGTAGAATTGTTTCAGTAGTGTAGGCTTGTGCTGGAATCTTTTTCTCTGCCAACTGAGGATGAGCTGAGGATGTCCAAGGATCAAAACAGTTCCCCAAAGAGAGAGGGTGGTGTCCAGAAACAACACCTGGTACTGAATGACTCCTCATTGCACCTTATCTAGCAGAGCATTAAAATCATGCTGAACACGAAGCATAAAATCATTGAAATGTAGGGTTGGCTTAAGGACCATCTAGTCCAACCCATGTAAGCAAATCAGTTAACTTTTCCCCACATACTGTATTTTAAATTGTTTTAAAATTTTTATATTATTTTAATGAATGTTGTTTGCTGCCCCGGGCTGCCCTGTGGGCAGGAGGGGCGGGATATTTATTTGATTATTATGTATAAGTAAAAGGCCCACCTGAACCCAAAGAAACACTATCAAGGAAAAATGTTTTGTAACCACAGTTTAATGTTTACAATGTTATAGCCACAGTTGAATGTTTGAATTTGTTTACAATGTTATATAAAATAAAAGAAAATTTAAAAAAAAATAAATAAAATAAATAAATTTTAAATAAATAAAAAATAAATAACACTTCAGTGGGATTACTCACGTACTTAAATTTCTACAGCTACTGAAGTGCTATGTAAGCTTGGGGGGAAGTACTCATTAGTTGTGATAACAAGGCACCATTCACTATTTGACAATTCCTAGTTGGTAGCACACTCTAACCATATGACTTGAGCTCTTATTACCTGGGAGTAGCCAGGAGAGGGGTTTATAGAACTGGTTATATATGCTGTTTGACTTTGGGCAATTTCAGACAGACACTCTCCACCCACTATACATGTTACAGGGCACCGATAGGGCAACACTACAGCCCTGAAACATGTATTGTGGGTGGGTAGTGGGTGGATTGTCTTGTATAAAAATTCCCTTAGTAATTGGAATCCCCAGGCACCATGTTTGGACAGCAATTTGTCTCACAGGAGTGACACAAAGAGAATAGAGCAAAGGCCAAGATTCTGGACAATAGTATTTTAAACTAATGATTAAGTGTTACCAATCAGTCCCTATGTCCTAACAACAGTTCTTTCTTTGGCTTTCTACTAATTGCATGACAATGTGAAATTAATTTTGTTTCTTAGCATAGTAGGTGGTATGTGAGGTGACTGGTGAGTTCTTAAGAGTTAGGACTGAACTTGAGCAATATAGGTTTTACTCAAAATATGGGCACAATTTTCCATCATTAACGCCAATGGGAGCTGAGTACTGACTTAATGGATGGAGGATTGTGCCCTCTGTCTAAAGTCTGCCTATCTTGTTGCCTGATGCAGGCTACCTTCCAGGATAAATGTAACAACATATGTAATTCTGTAAGGTTAGTCAGAGCTAACGAAACAAGCAGGCTCTTAAAGGGGTATCATCCTCCCAGTACTGAATGAAAATGATTAAAATACAAAGGGAATGCAGATTACAGAAAGATGTCCTAGGTTGTATAAGTAGTTTGGGTCTGTCCCCCTTCCAGATCATCTTTTTCTAAAAGAAGAGAGAGCAAAAACATTTACAAAGTATTAACAATTGGCTTACTCATAATTTCATATTAATTATTTAGCAAAAATGTTGGTCTATTTTGACAAACAAGTAACGTGTAGGAAACTATTCCTTTTTGGGATAGATTAAGTGGATGCATACTTTATTAACTGTGGGAAAGCATTTACTGGCTTCACTTTTTAGATAAAAGGACTTGTCACATTACTGTTATAAATACAATACCCTCCCACTCAGCCTTAAATACCCTCAGGCCTACTTTTCAGCAACTGATGACATGTGTTTTATATGCATGACTACCCTGCACTTAGGCTTGCTGTATGCCATAATAATACATATCAAAGATGTATATCAGGAACAGATAAAGGGAGCTGTGATGTGTATCACTTTCCTCAGTATTATGAAGCCTAGGGGATTAGCTGATGTAAGCCCGGCAGGATATGCCACATACTAGAGCTGAGTTTGTGAAAACCTCAGACAAGAGATTCTGATGGGAAACAGAAAACGACTCTATGCTCCTGAAATTTTGGGAAGTGAAGATATTTTAGCTTTGTTTATATCATCTCAATTTACCTGATTAATGGATTATATGAAGGTGAAGGCATTTCCTGTTCAGAAGTGCAATGATGTGGTAAAAGATCCAATTTCTTGCACATAGTATCTAAACCTATGTACATCTAAACATAGCAGAATGGAGCTGAAACTGGTAGCAAATTTTGTATAGACAGGTAACATCTGAATGTTGGGATGACAATAATCAGTTGCCAAATTGGTAGCTGCATGCCAGGTCAGATAACTGACTGGCCAAAATATCAGGTTTTACCAAGCAATTGATTTTCTATGTAAGTGACCCTTTCCAACTTACCATGTTACTGTTTTCATATCTTTCCAAATGATCACATTTCATCATTTTCTTCCTTGTGCACACACACACTAGAAAAGCCACGGAACCATCAATGGATTAATAGAAATTGAGTGAAAGCAATAAATTCATAACTTGGCAAAATGGCAGAAAATGAAATAGAGGAAAACTGGTAACTTGGTATCTGAAAACAGTAATTCAGTGGGAAAGTTATTGGGCACTAAATTCATATCATTTAATACTCAATCAGTCTGAAACAGTTTGGGTACCACAATTTTGATGGGCACACCATTTTTGCCAGGAACCTTTTCAGTTCTATGCATTCCATCATTAGTAGAATAATGCCAACCTACCATTAAAATGTAGTCATATCATTATAGAAAGACAGCTGTGAGCAATCATATGGAGAGGAAAAAAATGGAACACTATAAGGACATGTAGCTTAATGTGTCTCTATGGCTACCACTAGCACTACCAAAAAGTCATGGTTCAATTCTCACCCATTAAAGTCAAAGGGTGGGAATTAATGAGTTTGAGGATTTCAGGCTAGTCTTTATAAAACATGACAGTTGCCTTTATGCCCCAAAGGTGGGGTTTATTCTTTCTCTGAGACCTACTTGGTTAAGTCCATCCCAGCTGGAAAGAAGGTCTTTTATTCCTCTGCTTATACTGGCAAACCTCTCAGCTACCCCTGAGCTCCCTTGTTACACTATCTTTTTCTTTACCTTTCATTAGAAATGAGTTCAGCTCAGTAGGTAGGCTGAACTGATATTGTTGGAGAAGCACTCAAGCATTGTGGTGGTTCCTGAGTAGTAAGCAACATGTAAAAATCTTTTGTGTATTCAAAATTACAAAGACAAAAGACATACCTTAAAAAAAACCCTCACTTAAGAGTATTCCTGCTTTTGTTTGGGTCAGAACTATGTCAAGGACATTCTCTTCCAGGGGCAGCTGGTGGGTTTTGAGTTTGGAGGGGCAGTAAGGCCAGCTGGTGGGCGGAGCCAGGGGAACGGGTGGAGCAGTAAAGCGAGCTGGTGGGCAGAGCCAGGGGGATGGTAGGCAGAGCCAGGGGGATGGTAGGCCAGTGGTATGGCATAATCCAGCAGCAAGGAGTTCCCAGGGTTAACATCGGATGGAGGAAAACACAGACTACATGCACATCAAGCTTAAAATAAATAATGTATAAACCCAAAACACATAAAACACTGGCAAAACACAGCAGCAATGAGTTCTCAGGGTTAACATCGGATGGAAGAAAACACAGTCTGCATGCACATCAAGCTTAAAATAAATAATATATAAACCCAAAACACAGAAAACACTGGCAAAACACAGCAGCAAGGAGTTCCCAGGGTTAACATCGGAAAACACATTCTGCATGCACATCAAGCTTAAGATAAATAATGTATAAACCCAAAACACAGAAAACACTGGAAAAACACAGCTGGAAGGAGTTCCCAGGGTTAACATTGGAAAACACAGTCTACATGCACATCAAGCTTAAAATAAATAATGTATAAACCCCAATCACAGGGAAACACAGAAAACACCGGCAAAAAACAGCAGCAAGGAGTGCCCAGGGTTAACATTGGAAAACACAGTCTACATGCACATCAAGCTTAAAATAAATAACGTATAAACCCCAAACACAGAAAACACTGGAAAAACACAGCAGCAACGAGTTCCCAGGGTTAACATTGGAAAACACAGTCTACATGCACATCAAGCTTAAAATAAAG
>QEPC01004066.1:1479196-1491408 GCA_003113815.1 Sphenodon punctatus | reverse complement strand
GTTACAATTCAAGCAAAAAGATACAGACATGTCACTCAAGGCAACATCATACGAAGGTAAAAGGTTACAGCAATTGTTTACCTACTCAGCAAGTTATTCTCAAAACAATATAAGCTAGACTGTTTATAAAGTGAGGTGCCTAAACAAGCCAATTAACTTAAAACATCTGCAAGGCCATTTTCTCCTATCTGCTCAAAGAAAGAACAGAGTGGCGTCCCTTTGTTCAATTGTTTATCATATACGGAGCTGTTTCCCAGACCTTGTAGTGTGAAACAAAACCCAAATTAGTCTAATGCTGACATTTATCTAGCAGGCTAAGCTCACTTCAGCAAATAATGGTTTTTACCCGGCATTCATCTGTTTTCCATTTTACTCTGGCTATTTGTAGCTTAATTCCATAGGGTCCCTTATGAAAATTCCTCCACAATCCCATTTTTTTTTTATTTAAACCCTTATGTACATTAAGCCTTTACTTTTTTTTTTTCTTGCTGAACTTGGAAGACTACATACATGTTATAAACTTGGGTACTTTGCTTTTGGTTCAAGCCTTGTGATAGTTGTTTCACAGTGCTAGTGAAAAGCCCAATGCATCCGAAATTGAAACATGCATTGTCCCAGCTCATCCTGGTCTGCAGCACATGCCTGACGGTTGTTCTTTCTGAGTCATTACATTCTGAGGAACGACTTCCACTGAATTTCTATTGCCTTGGCCATGGAAAGGCCAAGGCAACTACCAGCACCACTCTCGCCTGCCAGTCAGACTGCTGGAACTATGGACTGAGAGAAAGAACTTTACTTTCTACCAACTAAGAGACAAAACGCCCAGTCCTTACACCTGGCTGAGAATAACCTCAAGCTTATGGACTTTCTATCGGGTAAGATGTATACAGGGATTCACCCAGTATAGACTAGGAATGCGTTATATCACTTTTCATTTCTTTAGCCACTCTGTAACAAACTAACTTGGCTTATGTAATCAATAAACTTTCTTCTTTGATAAGAAGCATTCTGTGGCCTAACACTGGGGGATCAGAAGCTGAGCAACTTGAGCTTCCAAGCTCTTGCAAACCCAGATAGAGAGTAACAGGAAGCTTTCTGGACCTTGGGTGGCAAAAGGATTCTCCCCTTTTCAGAACTGGACCAGCCAGAGAAAGAACTGGTTCATATGGGTTGCAAGTGAGGGAAATTGAGTCACCCAGCCAAGGAAAGTGGGATGTTGGACTCCAACCCCCGTGACAGCATTCTGAGGAATGATCACTTCCTGCCCCTCTTTCCACACTTGCTCTCACTGGTGCACATGTAACATCCACCTTAAAAGCCCAATGCATCCCAAATTGAAACATGCATTGTCCCAGCTCATCCTCGTCTGCAGCACATGCCTGATTGTTGCTCTTTCTGAGCCATTGCATTATGAGGAACGACTTCCACTGACTTTCTATTGCCTTGGCCATGGAAATGTCAAAGGCAACCAACAGCTGACAGCCAGGCAACCACCAGCACTGCTACCTCAACTGTTGCTTCTCAGCCACTCTCCACCTCCCAGAGATTCATTCCCTGGAGCAAAAAAGAGCTACAGTCTTCATCGCTTATGAGGGAATCAGAAGGTCCAATATGCACTAGTAAAGTACTATAAGAATGAGGCTGAATTTCAGGAGATCTCCCTCCAAATGATACAGCAGGAATACAACTAGGACATCAATCAATGCTGGCAGTGGGCCAAGGACCTGTAGAGGGGCTACAAGGAGATCCAGGTCAACAACTTTGCCTCTGGCCACAGGACACAAGCATTGCCATACTATGAGCTGCTGGATCATTTCCTGTGCATCAATTGAGACATTGGGCATTTTTATACACACCTTAAAGTGCCGGTCTTTCAATCTCCTGGGTTTACAAGTCCACAAGTAAGTTCCGGATGAATTCTTCACACACACACTGCACTGAGGTAGTTCCTGAATGCATTCTTCACACAAACACTGCCCTGAGGCAGCCTAAAGTAGCCTCAGCTGTAGACATGAAGAGCTGCCATGGAAACCAAGTGACCACAGCTGCCTGGAGCAAAGCAGTTTACCAGGAGAACAGTTTACACACAAATGTTCTTGGAGAAGTTCTATGCAGAAGTTAAAAGAGCCAGATGTTTAAGATCTGGATGAGTGATTTAGACACACAAAAATTTCGGGATGTAACAGCAAACATGCAGGAGAATTGTGTGTGTAAAAACACCCATAGTGGCATCCTGCCTCTATGGTTGCACCATTGCCAGGGGGCCAGAAGTGCGTGGATATGGCTCCCCCAGTTTCCGCTACCACTGCGACTGCTCTGGCTCCCAACATGGCACCCATGAATGCTGGCGGAAATCCCTCCATGTCCATCCTCACCCTGAAGCCAGTGCTAATCAATGTGGACACAGACACCTTGATCCTCAGTCTACCCCCTTGAACTGGAGAGCAAGCCCTTATTTGAGCTGTCACTATCTAATTATATATTTTTCTTTACTGTGTTGCCAGGTAACCATGACAGTGCAGGGGAGAAAAATGAAAATCCCCAGGCACAGCACCAGGTGTGAATGATAAGTTCCTGATTTCTGTATGTCTCACATTGGGCAGGCAGGTTCTGAAACACTGGATGGGAAAATCACCAGAGCAGGACGGCAAGCTGGGAGGGCAAGTAAGTCAAAATGGCTGTGCCTTATTTTTGTATGTTCTTCACTCCTCTCCTCTGCAGTGATCGCCAGGTTATTGAACAGGTGGTGGTCCAGCAGCTACAGGGCCATCTAGATAGCATTGGCTTTCTGGACTGTTTTCAATCAGGTTTTCGTCCAGGATATGGCACCAAGACTGCATTGGTGGCCTTGGTAGACTGCCTCTGCCGAGAGATGGATTTAGGACATTCAACATTTTTGGTCCTATTGGATCTCTCAGCACATTTGATACGGTGGACCATGGGTTGCTTTTGAGATGGTTGCAGAATCTGGGGTTGGGGGGGGACTGTCTTAGGATGGTTCTGATCATTCCTCTCGGGGAGAAGCCAATGGATGGTGCTGGGAGAAGAACATCTAGCCCCCAGGATCTCGCTTGTGGCATACCAAAAGGTTCAGTCCTGTCTCCATTGTTATTTAACATCTATATGCAACCTCTGGGTGAGGTCGTGAGATGGTTTGGTGTGCATTGCCATCAATACGCTGATGACACCAAGCTGTACCTCTCTTTTTCAATGGACCCAGATACTACAGTCTCACTGCTTTCCCAGTGATTGTCATCAGTGAGTGACTGGGTGAGGCATAGCAGACTGAAGCTGAACCCAGATAAGACAGAGGTGATGTTGGTGGGTAGGGTGGCAGAGTCGATGGCTCCCCTTGTGGAGGGGATCTGCCCCATGCTGGCCCCAAAGGTGCAGAGTTTGGGTGTCCTGTTGAACCCTGGTCTTCACTTGGATCATCAGGTGGAGACGGTGGCAAAGGGAGCCTTTCACCAATTACATCTTGTGCATAGGTTCCAGCCATATGTTTAGAACTCTGACCTGGCCACCCTCATCCGTGCATTCACCACCTAAGGCTAGATTACTGCAACATGCTCTACGTTTGGCTGCCCTTGGTGATTATTTGGAAGCTGCAGCTGGCGCAGATTTGCAGCGGTCCATCTCCTCACAGGGATGGGCCATAGGGAGGACATTACACCAGTGCTCCGGGGTCTGCACTGGCTGCCTATAGCATTCCAGGCCCAATTCAAGGTGCTGGTTTTGACCTTTAAATCCTTACACAGTCTGAGCCCCTCCTATCTGAATGACCACCACACACTCCGGGCCCTGGAGCAACCTCTGTGATCTGCCGGGGGCACCTTCCTGGAGGTCCCCTGGGTGAACCAGGGCCCCAGCTTATTGGCCATTCATCGGGCCTGTAAGACCTGGCTGCTTGTCCGGGCTTTGGGGTAGGGATGTGCAAACGCGGTTCAGATGTTCAGAGTTCGGGCCAAACTCGGCCTGTTCGTACGACCAAACCGAACATCCAAACTGAACGTTCAAATGGCCGAACAGTTCAGAAAAGTTCGTATGAGTTCGGGGGCGGGAAAAACATGACTTTGGGTGGGAAAAACGTGTCTGGAAGGGGGAGGCAGCTGAGGAGCTGACTTCCTGGCACCAGGGGTGGAGACCAGGGGTGGTTTCAGGGCCAAATGATACCGATACCAGAAAAAAAATCGATTTCGGTATTGGCATCGATAGCACCATTTTCAGATGTTTGGCCGACTTCAGCTGAACCGAACTCCGCCAAATTGAACTCAGGTTTTGAACCAAATGATCGAAAGTCCGAACATCCAAACCGTGTTCTGTTCACACATTCCTACTTTGGGGAGAGGGGGGTAAGGGTGGGACATGGGTGTTTGCCAGTGCTTTTACCTCTTTTATGGTTTGTTCTATATTGTTTTAGTAACCCTTTTTATATTATTGATTGTTTTAATTGTTTTTAATTATATTTCTGAGCTGCCCTGAGCTGCCATTCGACTGGAGGGAGTGTGATATAAATACTTAAATAAATAAATCATGTGCTCCAGAGATCCTACCACAGAAACAACCAGAGGAGCAGCAGAGGCCAGATACTAATTCATGCTTTCCTTTGGGCGGGTGGAGGGCTGTATGTTGGGTGGGGAGGGCAGCCATTACAATTGATATGAAGGGTGGGGAGGAGCTGAAACTCCCGGGTGGGAAGCTGGGAGGGGTGGTCTGAACTAATGAATTGCTTTGCTACAGGTCTATCACTTCAATGAGCATAGAGAGAACCCCCAGCAACAAGTGTGCCCAGTGGAACCAGCACCGTTTGGTTCATAACCAGTAGCATAGAGAGGATTTGGTGACGGAGATGCTCAGGGAGACCATGCAGTGGGTGCATGAGATCTGGGATACAGTTCAGGGCATGGCCAGGAAATACAGAAACCTTCTTCAGCAGAAAAGTTCAGAACACAACACTTTTGCAGCTGAGTCCTGCCTGGACAGCCAGGCACTGCTCTCGCCTCTGGCAGCAATTTGAGCAGTTGGACAGCATGATTGAGAAGGCAAGCAAGGATATGGCAGATCTGCTGGTACAGATCTGTCAAAACAGTTGCACCCAATCTCTCCATATGGAGATCTCCCTGCTCAAGCATGTGGCTGCTGCGGCCATGAGCACTGTTGCTCATGTGCAGGCACCATTTGCAAAACTTCTTTGGCAGTTCACATGCCCACACATGGATCCTGCCCACCTGCCCTGGTTGCCCCAGCAATTAAATGCCCAGTCAAAGCACCTGAGCCCTCTCTGCCATGTCCTTATGCTGCTGAATGCCTCCACCACCACCTGCCCTGCCCTGAGCAGCACACTTCCACTGGCCAGTACCCTGAAACCTCCACAGCCGGATCCATGGGGGGAGGAGGAGTTGGACAAAGAGGATAACATCCTCCCACCAGTCCTGCCACTCCCCAAGAGAGCATGCCCGGCTACCCCGAAAATGCGGAAGGAGAAATAAATTTACATTATAAATAAATAAAAGCTCTTTTTAAATCATTAAAGTTCACTAAAATCACTAAATAAAGTTAAAGTTAAATTCAAGTTTATATTAAATACATTTGATATATTTTTTTTTTAAATTAATGGTTTCTTTGATTATTTTGGGAAAGGTGGAAGGTTTGGGGGAATGGGAGCAGTGAGAATCTTGATATGGCATAGTGGTAAGCTGCTTTGGTGGTTGGAAGGGAAGGGGAGGGTTGAGTGTACCAAAACCAGCTATGTCATCACTGGCCATGTACTTGCATGTGAAGGCAAGGGGAACAAATGGGGAGGCCATGGAGACTGTCAGTATGGCATGGCAGTAAGCTGCTTTGGAGGCTGGTGGTCTGAAGCACTTGCACTTGAGGACAGCGGGACCCATAGTAGCTGGCAGCAAGCCTATTAGGGATGGGTGAACATGGTTTGGATGTTTGGAGTTCGGACTGAACTTGGTCTGTTCAGATGTCCGAACCAAACATCTGAACCAAACTCTCGAATGACTGAACAGTTCAGTTGTGTTCGGATGAGTTCAGATGAGTTCAGGGGTGGAAAAACTGTCTTTTTAGGGCCAAAAATTCGGTTTTGTTTCAGTTTCGGCATCGATAGCGCTGTTTTTGAATGTTCAACCAAGTTCGACCAAACCGAACTCGACTGAACCGAACCATCGAACCCAAACTTGGGTTTCGAACCGAACAACCGAATGTCCAAACATCCGAACTGCATTCTGTTCGCCCATCCCTAATGCCTCTGTGATTCCTAGTGCCATTCCCAGACTTGGCTACCCTGTGAATGCCAGTAGGAAAACAAAGAACTTCAGGATTGCATCTGGCTTGCCTGCAAATGTAGGGAACACACAGGGAGAGGAAAGGGCAAGAAATAGCATGGGAGTGGGGAGGGCTGGATGGACTAGAGGAAAACAAAACACAGTGACACAGTTTTAAAGGCTTTATTTGTGATCAGTAAACTGTCATTTAAGACTGTGTGTTTGTGTTAGCATTGCAGTTGATGTGCTGGCACAAGGAGTCCCAGATCCCTCCAGCTATGAGTTGTTCTGCTATGGTCAACTGGTCCTGGAACAGGAGCCTTGATTTACTGGAGCTAACTGGTGGGGGGGGGGGGTCTCCAATGGTTCTCCAATATGGCCCCACTGGTCTCACAGAAGTTGTGAAAAACTCAAGAGGCAATGGTTAGCAGGGGAGCTGTCTCCAACTTGAAATCGATTCTGGCCACAATTGCTCTCCCATGCTGCTTCAAAAAGCCCCAAAGTCCTCTCCACAACCTTTGCTCCAGGCTGTGGGCAATGCTGTATGCCATCATAAGTCAACGCTTCAGTGGATAGGCTAGGTCTTTCAGAACAACAGGCCACATAAGCACTCCCTTGATTCAGGTTTCAGTGCTAAGTCAAAAATTCCTGATGTACATGTGGCCAAAGAAGGGTGACTGGTGGAAGATGAAGGCATCATGGATCTTCGCGGACCACCTAGCCAGCACATCCATAAACTGAACAACATAGAGGTCCACTACAGCCTGGAGAACAATGGAGAAGAACTCTTTGCGGTTCAAGTAGTCATTCTTATGTGGTGGGTAGATGATGGTGGTATGACTCCCATTGATTGCCCCTATACAGTTTGGGAAGTACACCAGCACAAAAGCCCTCCATTAGCTTCATGGGATTAGCCAACTGCACAACCCAGCACCTAGTCCATCAGCAGCATTTCAAAATCACGGTACAAACCTCAATGAGTCTGGTGCCCACCATGGGCAAAATTGCTGGGTGAAAGAGTGGCAGGAGTCTGGAGTGGTGAGCATCCAAATGGCAATTACTATGTGCTTCTCCATGGGCAAGGACAACCACATCACCGTGCTGTTTCTCCAGGTGAAGCCTGAGGATCTCAGCTATCTGAAGGATCAGGTGACAGGGCATCCTGAAGTTGAAGATACACTTGGGATCGCCCCATGAGGACATCACATTCTCCCACCAGTCTGTGATTTTCTCCTTCACCCAGAGAAGCCTCTCAGTGGGCACAGCCATGTGCAGGGCATTGTTGGCTGAAGCCATTTCTTCTGACAGTCAGGTACCTCTCAGCATGTACAGACATCACAGGGCATTGTTAGCTGAAGCTATTTCTCCTGACAGTCAGGTACCTCTCAGCATGCATCAGCTTCCCTTGCAGGGCTTTGCTCCTCCCCTGCATGGTACATTGTCGCTGGAGGAAGGCAAGTGAACGGTGCTGAAGCAGGAGCCACCTTCACATTGTGGTACACCCCACTACCCCATCCACAGATGAAGCAAATGCCCATCTATGCTTGGAAATCTCATCATGCCAATGACAGCAGGTGGCATGAATCTGCTGGATTGTTTGTATCAGGTTCTCTTCAGCAGTGGTCATCAAGGTCTGGAGTGCAATGATGATCACCATGAAGTTCTCACCATCCATGGATGTAGTAAAGGTGTCCATGAAATCTTCAGACCATGAGCCAAATGCTGTGAAAAGTTTAAAGAGCTGGGTGACTTCCCACCTAGGACTGGCTGTGTGCTGCACATGAACAAGTATTGGCCACTATTGGCCATGTGTCATCACATGACTGGCTGCACACCCATCTATTTGCTACTATGATTGAAAACTTTTTTTTGCAAAGCTGGGTGTATTTGTGTGTTGCACTAGCACTGCTAATCCATGTAACAGGCACATCAGTGAACATGCCAAGTCATGTAAAAATGTTACAGCTGTTACCACATGGAAGCATTTTTTTTTTTAAACTGGGCTTCAGTGGAACCATTGAATATTAAGAAATGAGCAGGTGGGGGGATCTGCAAGGCCAAGACTGTGAAGGGCACTGCACACAAAGTATATGTGTGAGATAAGCTGCTCATTAAAAGCAACTCATAGGTGTCGATCCCAAGCCTGTGTGCATTGCTGCACACACGTGCTGCTGCATGGTTTGCACATGTGCTGTAGGCCCCATGGTGGGCGTGTATGTGACTTGCCTGCGCATACATGCTCACATGCCACATATGCTCTGCATGATGGTCCTGAGGGCTTGGAATCAATCCCATATTTATATCCTTTGAAAGTAACAATTTTTGATTGCGATCAGCATGAGAAGTGATAATGCCATAGAAACCTATTCCTGCAGGTTGTTTACTAGGGAAATCCAAATAACATTGTCTGTGAGTGCTGTGGTCACCCTTCCTAAAAGGGATGACCAGGACCATGGCCCAGAGAGATTGGGGGGGTGGTTAATACCCTGACCTTTGCTGATGTTTGGGGGAGGCCTGGTGTACAGAGAGAACTGTCAGACTCATCCTACGAGGCAGGCTTCATGCTCATAGGTTGGCACATACACACAATGTGGTTCCATGTGTGTATGATGGAGAGCAGACACTGTGCAACCCTGCTGCCGTTCAAAGTTCAGCAACATGAAAGAGTAGGAGCACCAGACTTGTTGACAGAGTGGAATGAGACTATCATGGCTTTTAAATGGGACACTGAAAAGCGCCTGCTGAGCCCCGCGTTGAGATAAAAGTGGCGCGGGGAGTGTTTACACGCTCCCTGTGCTGCCGGAAGTGATGTTCTCCCTATTGCCAGCAGCAGTGGTGGCTGGAAATGCAGTGCTTTGAAGAGGCATGTTTTGAAAGCCTCACTTTTCAGGCTTTCAGAACGCGCCTCTTCAAAGCACCACATCTCCAGCTGCCGGCGGCAATGGGGAGCATGTCACTTCCGGCAGCGCGGGGAGCATGTAAACACTCCCCCGTGTGGCTTTTCTCTCAATTCGGGGCTTAGGAGGTGCTTTTCAGTGCCTCATTTAAAAGTGGTGTGAGACTTTTCTGGATGTTTGTGCACTTCCAGAAATAAGGAAGTCGCTAAAAAGAGGCTGGACCTTCCCTGGCATTTTTCCTCATCACTGCTCTGATGATAGAGGATACCCATGGACCCACCAGGAGTACTTTGATCAGATGGTGGGCCTGAATCTCTGGGTGAAAACAAGTAGTTTGGGGTACAGGGAATGTGAACCCAGTACTGATGGAGAGCTTCTTGTCCTATACAGGTTTGAACAAGCAGAAAAGTACAGGGTGCCCTGGACTGCAGGGATGTTTTCCGCTGAAACTGTATGAAAGAGTCTGCAGGAGAGTCTAGAGATGGGATATAAGAGGTGCATATTTGACTGGGGGTTTTATGTGGACCGGGAAGGATTGCCAGTCCCACAGTGGGCAAGACCACAATAAAACTGTGTGTTGTTACCTGCTCATCAGTGTTCTTTGCATAGCAAAATGATATTTCCAGCTGCCAGATTCTGGTGTTTATAAACCCAGGTATGAACCTCCATGGGTGGGTGGGGATAGAAGGTGCTGGAGTGATATTTCAGAAGAAAGGAACAGCTGGGGGAACTTCTTGTTTCCATGATTTGGAGCAGATGTGAGTCACGACAGTGGGAAGGATATTGGGAAGGGGGGAGGTTGATAGGAAGAGTGCATCAGGAAAAAAACCACATTTCCATGTTTTACGTTTGTCGACGCACCCCCCCCAAAGAAGACGAGAACACCTTAACTGGGTTTAAACAGCCGCACTCTTTATTGATAACCAAGAAAAGGGGGAAGGGGTAGCCCTCCCCCTTCCCCCTTTAAACTGGGGTCCTATCTATCTCCTATTCCTAACTGTTACCCGTATCACAGGAGGTTCCCCCCGCAACACCCGGCACTAGCCGGTCTACCAGTTGCCCTTCTTTCCACCTCTTCGGGTTAAGCCTGAGGGGAATCCTCCTGTGCCCTAAGTTCCCAACTTTATTAACTTACCCCCTTACCCCGGCCACCGGGTTTCCCCCAGACTGGAGCGGGTTGTTCATAACTACCTCTTTTCCCCTCAGGGTAGGTTTAAACAACAAGAAGGGTGAGGACACCGTAACCTACTTTTTGGTACATGGCCCGCCCAGCGGGTTCGGCCGTTCACCTCTCACCCTTGGGCTGACCATACAGTGGGCCGCACTGAGCGGCTGTGCATGGCCTATGCCCATCTCTTAAGGAGATGTTTGTATTCAATCCTATGCTACCAACTACAACTTTTAACAATTGGCCTGAAGTCAGACTACCGCAAGAGTGCGACAATTCAGCCTACCACCCGTGAAACCGTGTTCTCACCCCTCTATTTGAATCAGCATGTCACTCCGGGAAAGGCGAAGAACCCTTTGCCATTTTGTCAATTAGGTTCAGGGAAAATTCCTTTCTGATCCTAACACGCAACCAGCCAAGGCTTAGACAATGAATAGTGGAGCATTTGCATTTTTATTTATCAAATCTGTTTAGTTTATTGATTGTGGGAATAAATGGGAGGAAAGCAAAAGAGCTTCTGTGGGTACTTTTGATTAGATCTTCGGACTGGCATATTTGTTTATATTAGTTGTTCTCTGTATACTTTTAGATCACCTGAGACATTCTCTTGTTGGGAAAATGTATATGTTAAGTGTTTGTATGGTTAATTGTTTTTAAATTTTATTGTGTTTTCCTTTACTTGGCTATGGCGGAGGTCAATGCCTGTGAATAAATTACTACTACTACTACAAGAAATACATATAGGGGGCTTCCCTTTTATTAGGCTCTACATGCTAAACATGTGAGTGGGGGCTACATGGATCCAACCTGGACTCCAAGGGGCTCTTTAGTTTGTTATCACCCAAAGGGTGCTTTCCCACATCATTGATTTATGCACATTATTACTTTTATCCAATTATTTCAGTAACTTGGGAATGCCTTCATCAATTCTTCATTTAAATCACCCCTAACTTCTCATAACAAAGCTAGTGAAACCAGAGCAGTAGACTTCTATTTCCAGTAACATTTATAGACATCTTTCCCCTGCTTCACATCATTTGATGGATTTGTTTAGCTGTTTCACTACTAGTTACAAAATGTAATCTCTGCCGGAGTGTGAGAGACTTAATTTCTCCTGACTCAATAAACTGTTCAACCATGGTAGCATTGACAACTGCCATGGTGAAATCCGGCATAAACTGATGTATAGAACTCAATTAGGATTCTGTGTTTTAGTTAGGGTTTCTTTATGCACACAGCATTTAAACACCAAGGCAGTCAAATTCTCTCAGTGAGCATGTGCATAAATTTACTTCTCCTCTAATTTGTTCATTTATTCTGACACAGAATAAAATCCCCCACTGGTTCTTCTTCAGCACAATGTGAACCTTATTTGAACAGAGATGCCACTGTTAAGCAGGGTGATGAATACCTGCTGGGCAGCAGTTGTATTAAAGCATGCACTAAAGTCTACAGTAGCATAATTTCCCAAGTCGTCTAAAACTAGTTCAACACTCCTAATTTCTTTTAATTGATAGGGATGATGACCACATTCACATATTTCTTCTGCGGTGTACAGAGGAAGCATCATTCATTTTTGTTTTAGTTTTTATTTTTGTTTACAAAATCCCCTTCATTTCGTGTGTGTGTGTATGTCATGTACCTCGTATAAAAAGCATATATTTTTGACCATCTGTGATTTAATGTATTGAACATTAGAATGCCTTTGTATGGTGAACTTCTAATGAACTGTCTCTATAATGACCTTTTTACTGAACTCTTGACCATATACGGTCGGTCACTCTGTTGATGAGCTGGTCCAGTCTTGGAAGACGTTTATTTATTTATTTTTTTATTTTTTTATTTATTACTATCATTTATACCCTGCCCCTCCTG
>QEPC01004066.1:1467448-1479096 GCA_003113815.1 Sphenodon punctatus | reverse complement strand
CACTTTAATCTGCCGCATTTCACTTTTTAACTCCTCTTTCATCTGCTTTAGGAGGTTTTTTTTAAGTGCCTGATCCCTCTCCTTCCTCACCTTCAGAGCTTGATAGGGCCTGGTCACTTTCGTCTTCCCGCACTGTCACCGCCATCTTTTTTTCACCGCTACAGATCTCTCCCGCATGGCTCTTCTCCACAGTTTGACTTTTCTGGCAAAATCACTCCAAAGCATTTGCCTGCATTATTTTCTGTCGTGGCTTGCTTCTGCCAGCCATTGTCTCTCCGTTTGGGGTATTTGTTCTCTTTTTTTTCAGCGTTAGGTTTGTTTTAAGAGCTGGGGGAAGCGGAGCCCAGGTGACTCCCAGCTGCTAGCTTTGACGCATGCACAGACCCCCCTAAATAATGTATTTGTAACTGACACTGTTTCTGTTTTGTACCATGTTTTTATTTGAATTTAAGTAAACTATGCTTTATATTTATAACATTCTTTGTTTCATAGCCTCATTTATGAATAATATTATCTTTACAATACTTTGCTAAGCTGGTTGGCTTTTAACACAGTGTAAACTGAGTTTCCACATATTGGAAAAGTGTTGCACATTATCCAGACCAGATTATGTCAGACTTGGACCACTAAGCACATTTTTCCTTTGAGGAAACTGAGGCAAAATGCGACTGGAGGGGATTTGTAAAGGACTCTACCCTTCATTTATTTTTTAAAATTCATTTTTTAAAGAACATGCACAAAATGGCCAGCAGGACCATTCTACACAGCTGTGGCCCTTTTCCAAAATGGCACCAACATTGGCAGTGCCATTTTGGAAAAGAGTGCATATGTGAAGAATGGTCTTAGTGGCCATTTAGCACATGCACAATGATTTTTTTACTTTCATTACTTTTAATACAATAAAAAATATATATAAATGAAAACAAATGAATTCAAATGAATGTTGTTTGCTTATTCATTCATTTTCATTACCTTAATTGCAAAAATGAACGGGTGTAATTCATTTTTGCAATTAATTAAAATATGATTTGCACACCCCTAACTCTCAGCTACTTCACATCAGTTCCTGCGTTAGACTCCTCTAGCCAGACTTTTGGCTCAGATATTTCTTCCTAAAAGGAGTATGTCTGATGGTGCTTTGTGAACATACAAGGTGATTCCCATTAATGAACACTGCATAATTTATAGCTGTGCAGCGAGAGTTATTTAAAATAAAATAATTTTGAAAGGCAAAAACTTGAACTAAAAATGCAGCGTTAATTGAAACAAGTTTGGAACTATTGTATTTATTTAGCTATCAGAATCTACACAACACTGAATGGGGTGAGAAGGATGTGTTATATTCACAGCATTTGTTTCCATAGCTAATTGACTCTGATTAATTCTGAAAAAGGGTTTAAAGTAAAGAAAATGAAAATCACAAAATACACAAAGCAGAATCCTTCCTTTTGTAACTACAATCAACGAATAATCAATTTGCAGCTAAACCCTAACCCGAACACCCTAACTGTGGGAGCCAAAAGTAAATAAAGTGGGTAAATTACAACATAAAACTAATACAGAAGCCATAACTGATTACTTAGGAAGCAAAACTGTCTGGCCTAAATGGGGAATATGCACTATATTATGGTGCATTCTCTTCATACTCTTTCCCCCCAGGTTTTCCCCCAGTAATCTGGGAGTACTTTGTGCAAGATATTTTGCTTGTTATCTTCTATCCTTTCCTTTCCTTTTCTCCAGAAATAATACCAACAACAGATTCATCAGTGTTCATTCTTCAAGAAAATTTTCAAACAACAGACATAAAATGTCTGTATCTGAAAGACCGCCTCTTCCCTTATGTTCCATTGTGGTTCCCTGACGTCGGCTGAGGGCGCTCTCCTGTACCAACTGTGTGTGAGGCTCATACAATGAGGGCAAGGACAATTAGGGTCTGCAGAGAGGCTTTCTTGGTGGTTGCTTCACAATTACAGAACTCCCTTCCCTTGGAGGTCCACCTAAGTGCAAGCCTGCTCATCTTAGGAAGAGATCTAAGACCTTGTTTGACCAAGTGTTTGGCAGGCTGGAATAGGGTTGGGTGGAGGGGGTTAGGAAGAGGGTTGGAGGGTAAGAGGTTTTGGAATTTTTGGATTTTAAAACTGTTTTAAATGTTTATTTATATATGGTTCTATGTTTCTATATTTTTTAATCTATCTTTGTAAGCCACCCTGAGCCTTGTGGGAAGCACAGGGTAAAGAAAATTGAACACAAAAATAACTAAATAGAATTGAATTATCTTTATCATTAAAAACAGGTCCTAGAAGAATTATTTCAATGAGATTTCACAGAATCTAAACTTTTAATCAAAACCAAATTTTAATTAAAAATTTCAAAAAATTGAGTTTTTAATAAAATGTTGACCTTTGGAAATGTTAATAAAAATTCAAAAAAACCTGTGAAATGTCCAAAACATCAATGTCTAAATGATATGTAGGACACTACTCCTATAACAACTGGTTGAAATCGATATTACTGTCCAGCAAGTTTTCTGAACTGTTTTTTATTACACTGTTAGAAAATTTTAAGCAATAGAGTTCTTCCACATAACCCCTCTGGAAGAAAAACCTACTCCCCAAAACGAAAGTCAGCATGTACTTAAGTTTTCTACCTGTATCATTTTTGCTTTTCACTTAAAAAAAACACAAAACATTAGTCACCCTCCATGCCTACTGCATCCCGGGGTGACGTACCATTCAATTCAATAAAACATTCATAATAAATAACAATTTTAAAAAACTCTTAAAAACACAATAATATAAGCCCACAGGTTGGGAGAATAAAATGTAAATAAAAGGTAGGGAAGCATTAAAACTCTACCCCCCTCCCCCCTCCTCCCCAAAGGCCTGGGTGAACATCCAGGTTTTACAAGCCCACTGGAATGTCAAAAGGCTCAGGACCAGGTGAACTTCATCTGGGAGGGAATTCCAAAGGCATGGCCCAGCCACCGACAATGCCCTCTCCATTGTGGCTCCCTGCTTAACACAGGGGACCTCCAAGAAGGCACCCCCGGCAGACTGAAGGAGCCACTCTGGGACATGGAGGGCGAGGCGGTCCCTGAGGTACGAGGGGCCCAGACCGTGAAGGGCCTTAAAGATCAATACCAATACATTGAACCTGGCTCAGCACGCTATTGGCAGCCAGTGCAGAGTCCGGAGCACAGGTGTTATATGCTCCCAATGACCCATCCTCGTCAGGAGCCGGTCCGCCGCATTCTGCACTAGCTGCAGCCTCCAAAACAGGAACAAGGGCAGCCCCACGTAGAGCGCATTACAGTAGTCCAGGCTCGAAGTAACGAAGGCATGGATGAGAGAGGTCAGGTCCTGGATGGAGATGTATGGACACATCCTCCGCAGTAGATACAACTGGCGAAAGGGGCCTTCGCCACCACCTCCACGTGTCGATCCAGGTGGAGATCTGAATCCAAAACCACCCCCAGACTCCAAACCTGCTGAGCTATAGGAGGGCGAACACCCCCAATGAGGGGGGCCAACACCTCCCTCACCCTCCCCACCACCATCACCTCCGTATTATCAAGGTTAAGCTTCAGTCTGCTTTGCCGCATTCAATCCGCCACGGTCTCCAAACACTGGGATAGCAATGAGACAGCAGAGTCTGGGTCAGCTGAAAAAGAGAGATACAGCTGAGTATCATCAGCATATTGGTGACATCGCACCTCGAACCCTCTCACGACCTCCCCCAAGGGCTGCATATATACATTAAATAATAAAGGAGATAGAATGGAACCATGCAGAACGCCACAGGACAAGGTTTAGGGGCAAGATGTTTCAGCTCCCAGAACCACCCGTTGGCTTCTCCCTGAGAGGATTGAGTGGAATCATTCAAGAACAATCCCATCCAGACCCCCCAGGTCTCACAGCCATCTCAACAGCAGCCCATGGTCCACAGTACCAAAGATGGCTGAGAGATCTAGCAGGATAAGAAATGTAGAACATCCTATATCCATCTCCTGGTGGAGATTGTTGACCAAGGCCACCAACACCATCTCAGTACCATAGCTGGGATGGAACCCAGATTGAAAAGGGTCCAGGAAACCGATGCCATCCAGATACACCTGGAACTGACTCACCACCGCCCGGTCAATAACCTTCCCTAAAAACAGAAGGTTAGAGAGGTCAGTAGCTGGTGAGTGCATTCACAGCCAATGATGGTTTTTTCAGCAGGGGCGCACCACAGCCTCCTTGAGGCAGGGCGACAACCTCCCCTGCTGCAAGGATGCATTAATCACTCTCGCCAGCACCGCCTCCAATGTATCCCTGGAGGCTTCCACCAACCAGGATGGGCAAGGATCAAGTTCACAACTGATGGCTCTCACAGACCCCAGAACATCCACCGCATCGGCCGGCGTCACTTCCCAAAACTCCTCCCACAAAGTTGGACCAGACAAGGCCTCCATGACCTCGCGCTCTCCACCTACTGCCCCCAACCCGGTGTCAAAGTAACTCTGAATTTGAGCGATCTTGTCTGCAAAGTAGGTGGAAAACTCCTCGCAGCGGACCTGGGACAAGGGAGGCCGGATTGACCAGCCCCCGCACCACCCAAAACAGCTCTGTCGGGTGTGACTTTGCAGACGCTATGAGGGCAGAAATGAATTCCTTCTTTGCTGTCCTTCAGCCTCAACATAGGACCGTAAATGGGCTCTTTGGAGAAGTTGGTCGGAGTCAGAGCAAGTCCAATGCCAGTGTCGCTCTAGCCTCCTGCCTACTTGTTTCATACACCACAGACCCTCAGTAAACCAAGAGGTCCTGCAATGACAAGACAGAGGTAGGAGATGTCTTGGAGCCACCCTGTCAATGTTCTCCCCCAGCAAGCTATTCCAGTGCAGGACTAGCTCATCAAGAGAGTGGCCATCAAGGTCCAAGGTTAATTCCCTCAAGACCTCTTGGAACCACTGAGGTTCCATCAGCCTCTGAGGGAGGACCAATCTAACTGGTCCCATCCCCTTCTGGAGGTGGTGCACTGGAGGTGGCGCACTTAATGTTATTGTGCTCTGCTGGACTAGCACAAGTGAGTGCCTACTTATGTAGTTACACAAATGAAAGATTTTATGTTCCCACTTTTCACAATGGAAGCTACAGGATTCAACTCAAGAGACAAAGGGTGTCTTTAGACATAACATCAACACGTGTCTGAATGCGTGTTTTGACCTTGATATGAACACTGGTTTGGCCCTGTGTTCACTATGTGGTGCTGCTTCGACACACAGCCCATCTTGGGGCAAATTGATGTTTTGCTCACCACCTGAACTCAGCATGCAAGTGCTGCTGCCTCGTTTCCCATGTTATACCTGCTAACACACCACACAGTATCGTTAGACACAACACTGTCCACGTGTACAGCCAAAACATGCAAATTGTCCTTGTGATGCAATGGTGTTCACATCGCATGTTCAACGGGTGGCCAAATTGGTGTTGGGATTGTTATGGTGCACTGCTTACACACAATGGCCAAACAAATGCTTAGGGGTTTTGACAACCAATCTTTGTTATGTCTAAAGATGCCCCATGTCTAAAGACACCCACTATTACCCTATTACAGAGGGAATGGGAGCCCCTTCTGCAGTGTGTCCATGTGTCTGAACATACCACCATTGAGTAACCAGGATGGAAAGTTATTTGGGGAGCTTCATATTTGTGTGGACATTTGCTTGTGGACATCCCTTGGTTTCCCGTACGAAGGAGAAAGAGATGACTTTTCGGTGCACGTGCAGGAGGGCTGCATGTGCGTTTGAGACTGGGGCTAAGGGGCTTTTATGGAGGGTTGCCAGATATCTCTTATGGTAAGGGACTCTCCCCCATTTTAGATGCTGCCTGTCCCATAGTGTGGGTCACGCCTGCCATATCAAAATATCATCAGTTAAGGACACTGTTGATGAAAACAGACATAACACTAACTCCACTTTAAAACCGCATTAACATTTCTTATGCATATTTCAGGGCTGCATAGGGCACCAATACAGCCCTGCAACATGCATAAGAAATGTTAAAGTGATGTTAAAGAGGAGTTACATGTTATGTATGTTTTCACCCTGTGTGAGCAGGGTTCTGAATTAAGGGATGGCCATTGTTATTGTTACTAGTATTATTATTTCTATACAGCCCTTTTCCTCTAATGACTCAGTGTGGTTTAAAAAAAATAAAAATAAAAACACAATATCAGAATATCCAAAATCCACCCACTTTCAAAAATGTGTTACAATTTTAAAAGTTCAGTTTTAAAACAAATTATAATCTCTGCCCACACCTCCAATACCTGCATGGTACACCGCCCTTCCCCAATCCCCTCATCTCACTGCACCTTATAGGGGAGTTGTGGCATAAACTCTATGGAATTGTGGGACTGTAAAATGAGGCATCCATTATGTTCTATAGGGACATGGGGTCTGAAATGACAGGTATCCACTATGTTTGGCTGGGCTTCGGGTGGGGGGTGGGGGGCGGGTTGTCTGAAATAGGGCTGAAACTCGATTACTGGATTCTCGCTCTTTTCAGTTACAATCAAGGTTCTCATTTCATTCTTGCACATGAGAATAAGCCGAAAAATTGCCTGGATTCTTGCCAAGAAAGGTGATAATCCGAAACAGTCCTCCCTTCCCCCACACTTGAAAACCAACAAAAAAGGGTATTTTAAAGCCCTCCCCCATCCCCCCCCCCCAATCATGTCCTCACCTGACTGCTCCAGATGATGGGTCTCTTGCTGCTCCTCTTCTCTTCAGGGGGGCAGGAGACAAGAGAAGCAGGCAACAAACAAACAAACAAACCTGCATATGTGCAAAATGCCCACCAGCAGTGTCAGCATCAGTTTTTTAGCCACTGGCTCTGGCAGAGAAAAGGAGAAGAAAAAGGAATGTGTATAGCAATCTTAATTCTATGTAAAAGACAGGGTTTGTTTTTTGCCAATTAATATGAATGCCTGAGATGATGTTCATATTCCCCATTTGTATTTCCTTACATTGAATTGCCTATTAAAGTTTATTGTTGATTGAGTACATTACAGTATAAGGTAACAACTGGTGATCTGGTACTGGCAACAAAGGTGAGCCAGAAAAACTTATCATCTCCAATTATAAATAAGGATTATTGCAAAAAGAACGAATGAGACTTGGTTGGTTCTTTCTTGGGTTTAAGTATGATTTATTATGATTATAGTTTAGAGGATGTTCTTTTGCCAATCTTCTATGTATTTCAGCTTTTATAGACATTATTGTCCATCTATTGATGTGCTATGTGATTATGTGTATATTGTTGTAAATTATTTTTGTTGATTATAGCGGAAGCTGATATCCTAATAAACTTTGAACTTTAATTGACTAATGATTAATGAAAAAGGATCTTTTAAAGTCCTCCCCTCCCCCCTCATGTCCTCACCTGGCTGCTCCAGATGATGGGTCTCTTGCTGCTCCTCTTCTCTTCAGGAGGGCAGGAGACAAGAGAAGAAGGCAACAAACAAACAAACCTGCATATGTGCAAAATGCCCACCAGCAGTGTCAGCACCATTTTGGAAAAGGGAAGCCTATCTGTGAATGCATAGAACTGCCCTTTTCCAAAATGGTGCCAAAGCTGCTTGCCCCTTCCTCTCTGCCTCCTCTGACAAAACCCTTGTTCATACCCTGCTCATCTCTCGCCTCAATTACTGCAACCTCCTTCTCACTGGCCTCCCCTGCTCTCACCTTTTCTACCTTCTCTCCATCCAAAACTCTGTTGCCAGGGTCATCCACCTCACCCATCACTTGAACCATGTGCAGCCCTTCCTCTCCTCTCTGCACTGGCTCCCCCTTCCTGAATAAATCTTGCACAGTCTCCTAGTCTTCACCTATAAAGCTATTCACAACCTTGCTCTCTCCTACCTCTTTGCGCTAATTTCCCTCTGTACTCCAGTCTGTGAACTCCGCTCCTCCTCTGTCCCTCTTGCCCTCCCATGCCTCCCCTGCTCCCCTAATCACCTTTGTCCCTTCTCTCTAGCTGTCCCCCATGCCTGGAATTCCCTCCCTGCCCACATTCGCCTCGCCCCCTCCCTTTGTACCTTCAAATCCCTACTCTTCCGCTCTGCCCTCCCGGATTTCTCACTCCCCTCACCTAACTCCTGCTGATACCCTCTATCCAGTACAATCTGTTACCTGAGACCTTGCATCTTTGTGAATTTTACACCCCTTGTCTCTCTCCCTCTGTTCCCCATCTTTTGTCTCCCCACACCCTTGCCTCTAAGATTGTAAGCCCTAGGGTAAGGACTACATCTATTCCATTACTTTGTAAAATGGAAGGTGATAATCCCACCCCTAGAATTGAGTTGTGGTTAGCTGACTGTTATGCATGGCAACCTGTTGATGAGTTTGAAATCCGCAAGCTAATAGCGGCCTTACCCTTGAGGAAGGTTTCAGGAGAAGATGGGATCCCATGCAAATTATTCAGAGAGGATATAGAATGGTGGACACCTATTATTGCTAGACTTTTTGATAGCATAAATGTTACTGGGATATTTCCCACTGGATGGAATATCAGTATTGTCATACTCATCTACAAAAAAGGTTCAACAGAAGATCCAGCAAATTACAGACCTATTCGTTTGATAGACGTTGTGCCAAAATTATATGGGAAATATCTCCTAGCAAAATTGGAATCTTGGGCAGGCCGGGTTTCACTCAGGCCATGCCACTATAGACCACTGTGTTGTAATGGAGCACCTGATAAATAAGTATATGCAAATTAGGAAGGACAATCTCTTTGCCGCTTTCATCAATTTAAAATCAGCTTTTGATGTTATAAATTGAGATCATCTTTGGGTGAAGCTGACATCTACCAATCTTGACAGGTGTATTTTATTTTTAGTTCAAGGGTTGCATATGTTTACTTATATGAGGGTGCGTTTGTATCATCAAGGTCATCTAGCTGGCCCTATTCCTGTTCATCAAGGTGTAAAACAGGGGTGCATGCTGGCCCCTTTTCTTTTCAATTTTTATGTTCACAACATAGTGGACACTTATAGAAATGAGCCGACTTTACAACCTCATATTGGTAGGAGGGCACTTCCCATTCTCCTATATGCAGATGATATGGTGGTGCTCTCTGTAGCAGAAAGTGGCTTGAGAAGGGTGCTTTCGGTCCTGGGTACCTATTGCGGTAGAAAAAACCTAAAGATTAATTACAGTAAAACTAAGATAGTGGTATTCTCAAAAAGGGTACACACCCGCAGATGGGAACTTGACAGAGTAAATATAGGGCAGTTCCCTCGCTTTAGGTACTTAGGATTGGTATTTGCTGCCTCAGGTTCCTGGGTTCACCAGGTAGCAGCCTCCAAATTGAAAGCTCAACAGACAACAGGGAGCATCATTAGGTTCTGGGTCACTAGGGGCAGCAGGTTGATCAAACCAACCCTTCAGCTATTAACACAAAAGCTTTTGCCCCAGGTATTGTATGGAGCTGAATTGTGGGGTTTTGATGTCCACTCCTTGGAAGTGCTCCAAAATAAAAATTTGAGAACGATTATGCAGGTTCCTTGCTATATGCCTGTGATCCTCTTAAGGACAGAAACTGGTACTCTCTCCGTTGAGCATAGGGCTCAAGTGACTATCTGTAATTTCTGGGCAAGATTAATGGATATGCCCAGAGATAGTTTACCTTATGCTTGCTGGGTAGAGCAAGAGGGCTTCAGTTATAAGAATACTTGGCGAAAAGGTATCACTCATTTATTGAATAAAATTGGCTTCTCCTTAAAAATTCTTGAGGGATACCCAGCTCGACTATTGAAAAGCCTTCTTAGAGCTCGTCTAGCCGACATCCATAAACAACAGGAAATGGCCAAAGCTGCCGAGTTGGCAGTTGCTCCCTTCTATGAGAAGTTAAAAACAGTACATCAATTGGAACCATATCTTGTTAGTATATCAAATTTTGCTCTCAGAAAGAACCTTACATTGGCCAGGTTCCAGTTAATGCCCTCAAAACTTTTAGAGGGCCGTTTGAAAGGAACCCCTTATTCTCAGAGATTATGCAACTGTAAGAAGCATGTTGAGGATTTAAATCACTACCTCTTTGACTGTCCATTAACAGTTGATATTTGTCACCGGTATAGAGTATTGTTTCGTCCTGGGGTTTTAGGGCAACAGCAGGATCAAAGACTTGGGTATACCTTGGCCAACTCAAATTAAAGGGTAATGTACAGGGCAGCTAATTACCTTCTTCTGTGGGCTAAAATGGAGGTGATTAGATTTACCAGTATGCCAGATGGTGTCTCCTCATGTGCAGACCTGACTTGCCTATTTGAATGGTAATTCAAGTGGTATGATCAAGTTTTTAAGTTTATGTCTTTTGACTNCCGCTCCTCCTCTGTCCCTCTTGCCCTCCCATGCCTCCCCTGCTCCCCTAATCACCTTTGTCCCTTCTCTCTAGCTGTCCCCCATGCCTGGAATTCCCTCCCTGCCCACATTTGCCTCGCCCCCTCCCTTTGTACCTTCAAATCCCTACTCTTCCGCTCTGCCCTCCCGGATTTCTCACTCCCCTCACCTAACTCCTGCTGATACCCTCTATCCAGTACAATCTGTTACCTGAGGTCTGTGTACTCATATCCTCACCACATGAACTAGCCAGTCATCATTCTCGATGTAACCAAGCCAAGCACATGCTCCTGAGACCTTGCATCTTTGTGAATTTTACACCCCTTGTCTCTCTCCCTCTGTTCCCCATCCTTTGTCTCCCCACACCCTTGCCTCTAAGATTGTAAGCCCTAGGGTAAGGACTACATCTATTCCATTACTTTGTAAAATGGAAGGTGATAATCCCACCCCTAGAATTGAGTTGTGGTTAGCTGACTGTTATGCATGGCAACCTGTTGATGAGTTTGAAATCCGCAAGCTAATAGCGGCCTTACCCTTGAGGAAGGTTTCAGGAGAAGATGGGATCCCATGCAAATTATTCAGAGAGGATATAGAATGGTGGACACCTATTATTGCTAGACTTTTTGATAGCATAAATGTTACTGGGATATTTCCCACTGGATGGAATATCAGTATTGTCATACTCATCTACAAAAAAGGTTCAACAGAAGATCCAGCAAATTACAGACCTATTCGTTTGATAGACGTTGTGCCAAAATTATATGGGAAATATCTCCTAGCAAAATTGGAATCTTGGGCAGGCCGGGTTTCACTCAGGCCATGCCACTATAGACCACTGTGTTGTAATGGAGCACCTGATAAATAAGTATATGCAAATTAGGAAGGACAATCTCTTTGCCGCTTTCATCAATTTAAAATCAGCTTTTGATGTTATAAATTGAGATCATCTTTGGGTGAAGCTGACATCTACCAATCTTGACAGGTGTATTTTATTTTTAGTTCAAGGGTTGCATATGTTTACTTATATGAGGGTGCGTTTGTATCATCAAGGTCATCTAGCTGGCCCTATTCCTGTTCATCAAGGTGTAAAACAGGGGTGCATACTGGCCCCTTTTCTTTTCAATTTTTATGTTAACAACATAGTGGACACTTATAGAAATGAGCCGACTTTACAACCTCATATTGGTAGGAGGGCACTTCCCATTCTCCTATATGCAGATGATATGGTGGTGCTCTCTGTAGCAGAAAGTGGCTTGAGAAGGGT
>QEPC01004066.1:1436565-1454837 GCA_003113815.1 Sphenodon punctatus | reverse complement strand
CTGAAGTCATGCCACAATGCTCTGCTAAGCGGGAAGGCAGGGGAAGTGGATTCCAGCGGGTTCCCGATTGCAGCAGTGGCCAGTCACCCCGCTTCTTTAGCGGGCAAGCGTCCTGCACCAACTGCTTCTGCCTCTAGCAGCAGGAGCAGTATGGGGGCAGAACAGCTGCAGAAGTCTCTCCAGCAGCATCAGTCCACTATGGAGGAGCTGGGGTGAGGGCAGCTGCCAAGGCCATTGGGTGCTGGAGGGTGGCATGGCTTCTTTCAAAAGAAAGCCAAGTGCCTGATGGCAAAGATGATTGCGCTGGATGGGCAGCTTTTGTCAATTGTAGAGGACAAGGGCTTCCAGCAGCTGATTGGATTCTTAGCCCCCCAGTTTAAGCTGCCTTCCTGCTCCACCCTGAGTTGGACTGTGGTGCCATGGCTGTACAGGGCTTTGAAGGAGCAGGTGAGAGAGCAGCTGGCAGGGACTGGGGGGGGCACTGTCCACTCTACAGCAGACCTGTGGTCAAGTAGGAATACACAGCATGCCTACCTGGCAGTGACTGCACACTGGTGGCAGGACCCAGAGGCAGCTCTTGACATTGGCAGGAGGGGTCCTGAAGCAGGGTATAGGTGGGCCCTGCTTCAGGTACAAGTAATGGACAGCTCCCACACCTCAAGGAACCTTGAGGCAGCCCTGGTTGCCATGGTGATGGAGTGGGTCACTCCAGGCATGACCTTCACCAAGAGGTGTGTGGTCACAGACATTGTGGCCAATATACTGAAAGCAGTCCATGACGGGGGCTTCACAAGCATCCCTTGTGCTACACACACCCTCCATCTTGTGGCCAAGGATGCTCTGGGCTTGGGTGATAAGGGGATTGAGGAAGGCACCCTTAGCTCCCTGATCGACTGGGGGAGGAAGCTGGCAGGGTTCTTCAACCGGAGCATTAAGGGCAGCGAGCTACTCCAGGAGAAAAAGGCGGAGCAAGAGTCCCCGGTGCACATGCTGGTCCAAGATATTTCTACCCAGTGGAATTCCACCTTCCTGTTGCTCGAGCAGCTTCTTGAGCTGAAAGCCGCCTTGCATCAGGTGAAATGGGAAACAGACATCAAGGCACCTCCAGGGTACAAAAGGGAGGAATGGGAAATCCTTTCTCACACGGTCTTCGGCCTGAGACTGTTCCTGGCCGTGACAGAGACCGTGAGCAGCTCCACTGCCACCATCAGCCAGGTGAACCCGCTGGTCCATAGTCTCCACAGGAGTCTGACCGAGATTCTTGGGGGACGGGATTGTGGCCCTCCGGGCAGGAAGATGTCCAATTAGCCACTTGACCTGGTGCAGAGGCTGAAGGCGGGGCTGAGGGTATGCTTTGACAAAATCCTGCACCAGGAGGAATATGTCTTGGCAACCATGCTGGACCCCAGGATGAAGGGCAGCGTGGCACGTGAGACAGCAGTCTATGGCTTCCAGAAGTGTGCACTGGTGGAGAGGGTCTGGCAGGCAGAATGGGCTCTGCAGAGTGAGTGGCAGCAGCAGCAGCAGCTGGAGGACACCACTGGGAATGGTGGGAGTGGGCCAGCCAGCTGCGCCTATCCCTGCTCCCAGCCCTATCAGTAGCAGCAGCAGCAGCATCAGGATGAGCATCAGCAGCACCCCTATTTCCAGCAGCTCCTCCTGTGTTCAGGCCACTCTGGGGAGCACGGGGCCCAGCACAAAAGGGCAAGCAGAGTGACTGAGGGCAGTGGGGCAGGTGGTGACCACCCAGAGCTACCAGAGGGAGTATGATGGTGCCTCAGCAGCAGTGGGGACCTACTTGGAGGAGGAGCCATGCATTGATCCCAGAAGCGACCCCTCAGCCTACTGGGCTGGCAAGGCCAATGGGGGGCTGGCCCTGTCCAAAGTGGCCAAGGGTATCCTGTCCTTCCCACCAACCAGTGTCCCCAGCAAGCGGGTGTCTGCTGCTGCCTCTGGCTTCCTTTGCCTCTGGCTTCCCTAGCCTCTGGCTTCCCTCATTGCTGCCAGCTTCCCTTGTTGCCTCTGCCTTTGGCTTCCCCTGCCTCAGGCTCCCTGGTCCCTCGCTTCTGGCTTCCCTCATTGCTGCTGCCTCTGGCTTCCCTCACCTCTGGCTTCCCTCATTGCTGCTGGCTTCCCTTGTTGCCTCTGCCTTTGGCTTCCCCTGCCTCAGACTCCCTGTACCCTCACCTCTGGCTTCCCTGCACCTCTGGCCTTCCCCGTTGCCTCGGCCTCTGGCTTCCCCGTGCCTCTGGCTTCCCTCATTGTCTCGGCCTCTGGCTTCCCCTGTTGCCTCCTGCTTCCCCTGTGTTGATTCCTGGATCCCTGTATTCCAGTTCCCGTCCCTGTGTGTTCTCCCCTGTCCCCCCACCTCGATGATGAGTCATATGCCTTCCTAGACCAGCTTGTCTGGTATTTATGCAGAGTGCTTTATCTCCTGGATATCGGAGAGCGGCTGAGAGGTTCTCTTGTTAATCCCATGTTTCCCATTTTGCCTTCCCTCCTTCCCGTTCCCTCCATCCTTTCCCTAGGCTCCGACCCCGGAGCCTGACACCTACTATGCTACGCTGTCCATGCCAAAGGATTTGTACCCTGGCAACCAATGTCTGGTACTCTGCTTCTGCTAGTGACAATGGCCTAACCTCAGGCCTCTATGATGTCTGTGCCAAGTGTTTTGTACCCTGACAAGTTTGGAAACCAATGTCTGCTGCTGCTAATGGCCCAGCCCCAGGACTATATGCTGTCTGTGCCAAGGGTTCTGTACCCCAGCAACTCACTGGCTGCTGATGCTGCCAATGGCCCCCAGGCCTCTATGCTGTCTTTGCCAAGGGTTCTTTACCCCATATTGCCGCCAAGCTCAAAGCCTGCCTCAGCCCACCTTCCTGCCTCTCATGCTACACTGCCTGACTTCCCTCCCAGGTTTCTGCCGAGAGAGAGAGAAAGAGAGAGAGAAATAAGAGAGAGAAAGTCTCCCCTCTGCTAGAAGGAGAGACAGACATCATCCCACCCATGCTGTCACCTGCACTATATGGCCAGAGAGAGAGGGGGGAGAGAGAGAAAGAGAGAGAGGCTCCCGCTAGAATGAGACTGATGGGGGTTGGAGGGGGAGAGGTAGGTGTATCCAGCTACCCTGACTTCCACCTGCCTGAAAGGAAGAACTCCCATCTCTGCTCATGCGCCCAATGCCCATTGCCCACATCCAGCACACAGAAAACCTACCATAATGAGATGGAATATAATACAACATATTATATGTGCCTGCCTGCCTGTGTGCGTTCCTGTACCTGCTGCTACCACCTATCGCATGATTGAATGAAGTGTGCCCAATAGGTTTTAGGCTGGTATTCCATTATCCCTGAATCAGTCATGCCTGCCCGTCCCAGGACTCATCAACGAGATTCTGGGACCATCATTCCAATCACTGGGGACTGTCATTCCATTCCCCTGCATCCAGAAGCCCAGTGCCTGGCCCGCACGCCAGCCTGCCCCCCTCCAGTCTACTCCTCAACACCCACCCATGGATGCCCACTGAAGCTGCTGAAAAAAAGCCCCTCTGACCACCAGCACCCGCCGACTGCTGCCTGCTGCCAAGGAGCCTGTCTCTCTTTCTCTCTGGCACACACTCACACAGACACAAGCCCTGCCCCTCCTGGGGGGNTCTTTCTCTCTGGCACACACTCACACAGACACAAGCCCTGCCCCTCCTGGGGGGCTGTCTGCAAGTTGAGACCCTGCTGTTGGCACATCTTTGGGTAATACCTTATCTATGCTACATGTGGAGGTGCCAGGTGCTGCTGGTAGGGAGGGATCGACTAGCTGTATTGGATTCTGCCACCTCCCAGAACTTCAGCTCAGAGGGATAAAAGATTGGGCAGAAAAACAAAGCTCGTAACAACAAATATAACTTTTAATAAAACATTCTAAACAACAACAACAACAACAACAACAAACAACTTTATAAAACCAAAACCAAATATTTTTATATTAAAAAAATTAAGGAAACTTAACTTAGTTCTATGTGGGCCTCTCCCCCAGAACATGGGGGAAAGGCAAAAGGGGCACAGGACAGGACTCAGGGGTAGGCACCCTGTGTTCCACAATATCATAGCCATTGGCCAAGGCAAAGTCCATGGCCCCATCCATGGCTACATGCCACCTGGGGAGCAACTGGTGGTACAGTTCCAGGTGTTCCGTCTCAGCGGAGATATACTGGGAATTTGCCTCCACCTTATTTTTCTCCACCTCAAGCGCCTGGAACTGTTCCACCAGGTGGTTCTCCATGGTGGCTGCTGTCTGCTGAAGGCCCTCCATGAAGTCCCAGGTGGGCTTCTCCACCTCGACCCTAAAGGCCCTTGCCACTGCAGACTCCCAGGGCCTGGGGGACACCACATCAGAGCTGGAAGAGGGGGAAGGGCTTACATGGCGTTTCTTCTGCCGTGCCTTCCCCTCCTTCTTCTGGCACTGAGGATGCTCCACAGGCCTGGACACAATGCCAGAGTCCTGCAACTGCTGCCTCATTACCACCAGCCCATGAAACCATTCACTGTGGACTATCAGCCCTGATGTGGTCCCCTCACGCTGCCTCCGGAACTTCTTATGGCAGACCGAAAGAACATAAAAAGATAGGAACATAAGAAGTGCCATACTTCAGGATGGGGAGGAATGGAAATGGAGAGACCCCTTGCTGGCACGTGCAAATCCTGCCCTTCTTTGAGGGTGTGTGGGGATGGCAACTAGAGAGTGGAGACCCTTGCTAGCCTGGTACATGTTTGGGTGAGGATTCTGCTCGTGATCTTGCCTGACTGCTGGAAGAGCCCCCACCCACACTACAGTACCCTCTCTCTCTGTGGCAGACATCCACTGCCACCCGCTGATGCCCACTGTTTGTGCCTGACTGATGCCCACCACCCATGCACCCACCCGCAAGCCAGTGAGCTCGCTCTAACGGATAGAGACTTTCTTGTCCTCAAAGTAAAAAAAAAAGTTGACAAACCTGGCAGCACCTCCTGTGCCCGCTTGCTCCTCGACCACCGGCTTCGGGACCACCACCACCGAAGGTCCAGGGCGGGCTGGAACAGCGACCTCTTCCTCCTCCACCACCGGGTCCACCACTTTGGCCTACCCCCAGGCCCAGCGGTTCAGCCACTTTATTTATTTTTTTTAAAGAAGCAGCCAAACACACAGCACCCACCATACCAACACTCACTCACCAACACACCAAAACAAGCAACACAGCCAAACCAAACACACAAACAGTCAAAACACACGAACCAAACAGTCAGCCAGCCACACACACACACTCTCACCCACACAAGCTCTGCACACACTCAAATTGCCTGTTTCCGGCACAATCACGGGCTCTCGGAATACTTTTTTCCGAACAGCTGAACCGAATCGAACTTTACCAAACAGAATGGTCGAAACTGAACTCGGTGACCAAACGGAATGACCGAATGGAACGACCAAACCAAACTGAACCGAACTGAACTGAATGACCGAACCCGAACCGTAATCGGTTCACACATACCTACCGGCCAATTCTCAACCTGTTATAATTAGCTGAATCCTGACGAGGCGGAGGTGATATTAGTGGGTAAGACAATGGAATTGGTGGCCCCCATCATTGATTGGGTCTGTCCTCCATTGACCTCCCAGGTATGGAGTCTAGGGGTGCTCCTCAATGTGCAGCTCCACCTGGATCTCCAGGTGAAGGCTGTGGCGAAGAGTGTTTTCCGCCAGTTGCATCTGGTGTGATGGCTTTGGTCATTTATTTCTGACTCTGACCTGGTCACAGTTATCCTTGCTTTCATCACCTCTCGACTAGACTACTATAACGCGCTCTACCTGGGACTACCCATGGTGACGGTTCAGAAATTGCAGCTGGTGCAGAATGCAGTGACCCATCTGCTCGTGAGACTGGGCCGCTGGGAGCATATTACACCAGTGCTCCGCTCTCTGCACTGGCTGCTGGTGGTTTTCTGGGCCCGATTCAAGGTGTTGGCTTTAACCTATGAAGTCCTAAATGGTCTTGGCCCTGCCTATCTGTGAGACTGCCTCACTTCCCATGTCCTGGATAGGCCCCTACAGTCATCCAGGGATGTCCTGCTTGAGGTCCCCCAAGTTTCTCGGGTGGCCACGCAGGAGAGGGTGTTCTCGGTGACTGCGCCGTGCCTCTGGAACTTCCTTCCAATGGGGGCCCTGGACCTCCCCTCTTTTCAAAAAAGTTGCAAGACCTGACTGTTCCACCAGGCATTTGTCTGGGGAGAGGGGTGATGGGGGGAATAGGAGTGGGGGTAGGGGGCAGTTGTTTTCTCTGTTGCCTCCTTTTAATGTGTTTTAATGTGTTTTCATTGTTTTTATTGTTGTAAGCCGCACCAAGCTGCCTGTGGCAGGAGAGGCAGGGTAATAAGTTTTAAAAATAAATTTAAAAAATAAATAAATTATCGTTCTCAAAAATCTTAGTCAGAACCTGGCTCTCGTCGAGATTTTTGAGAATTGCAAAGGTGAGTTTCAGCCCTAGAACTCAAGTAAATCTAGAGGTAAACAGGTACCATAGTACTTGACAATACTGAGTTGGTTCACTTTCTGAGATATTGATGAGTGTAGCTACAATAGTTGCAGCATGTGCAGCCCATTCCATCTTCTGCACCAGGGTCTAGCTACACCCCTAACTGTGCAAAGTTATCTGTTTCATCTCTAAAGGTTTCCCAGAACATGTCACCATTCCTATGGCCTGTTTCTCTTTCCAGTAGCATAGTCACTCATCCCTGCCACAGTAATTTCCTACTCAAGTAGTTCCCCAAACTTCTTGACTGCATGACTTTACTTTCAGTCTTAAATATAATTCTGCAACACTAGATGGGAACAAAAAAGTAGCCAATATCAATCAGGATCATGACTCCATTTGCAAATGGCTTGTCCCCACTTTGGGTCCTGATTAGAGCTGCAGCTGGGTAGCTGGCAAATCGAGCACTACATCAAATTTGGTGTGCTTGACTCGACCTGATCGTATTCAGGCACCAACTGGTACCCAACCGTGACAAGTCAGGCTACCTGAATCCCCTGGCTGACTTACCTCACCACCAGGCTGCTGCTCCTTTGGTCCTGGTCACTGCTTCTTGTTTGCTGTTCCCTGGCCTGCATGCTGCTCAGCTGTGGCGGGAACGTCTTGGCTTGGCCTTTTCTGAGTGAGGGAGGTGAGGTCCCACCTGCATGCACCCCCTAATTAATCCCCTGTTCCCAGAGGGACCCAAAATTGGGCTGCATGCAGGATCCATGCAGAATTCCGTTGGGAACAAGGTACCCATTAGGGGGGTGAATGCAGGTGGGACCCCTCCATTCAAAAAAAGCTGAGTGAGGTAGTTCCCCGCTCAGCTGAGCAACATGTGGACTGCGAGGAGCATGATCCAGAGGAGGAACAGCCTAGCAGTGAGGTGAATCAGCTAGGGGAACCACAGGTGCCAAGATCGGTGTTCTGGGACATCCTGGGATGCCCCAGTAGTACCCACATTTTGGGGCACTGGGTATCTTGTGGGAGACCAGGTGCCCCATCAGGTGCCTGCTTGGATGCCTGAAAATGTGATTATTACTCATAGATAGCAATGAGAAGGCTACCCATTGCAGGCTAGTTTTGGGAACCTCAGTCCTACTCCAATCAACAATCCCCTATATCTGCTTTCTGAGGTTTTTCCATAGAGCTTGAATGAGTAGCTTAGTTCTGCATTTGACACTGATATATATAGAAGAGTCTCATAAAGTTTTCTCATAGGCTGCAGGAAATCTCTAAAGCTTTAATTTGTTATCCAACTGTTTCTTTTTCTACTGATACTGTGTAAGACTTTTTGTAAAATCATGGGTTTGCAGTTTGTTCAGAACATGGACTTTGTCTTAGTCTTATGTTTTCTGACAGTACATTGCAGGGGAAAAGTGCCCTTTCACTGAGAGAATGTTATCACTGGCTCTCATAAGATTTCTTTTCTGGGTACAGTTAGCTGCCTAGCCTAGAAACATAGCAGTGGCTTTGAAGATCATAAAAATAACAAGACTCTCTGAAATAGCCTTCTTTTGTGAGTCTGCTGGCAGGGGAACGGTCAGGGACTGAAGTTTGGATTCTGAAACTTAGGGCTCATTCAGATGTGCGTTTAAATCGCACAGCCGCGGCGGCATCGTGCGATTTAAAGCACCGCGCACTTCCGGGTTGGTGTGAATGCACCAATTCAGCCTAATGTGAACTGTTGGAGTGTGGTTTTAAAAGCTACTCGGAGCAGCTTTCAAAACCGCACTCCAACAGTTCGCGTTAGGCTGAAATGTGCTTGGTCGGTGCATTCACACCAACCCGGAAGTGCGCGGTGCTTTAAATCACCCAATGCTGTCACCGCTGCTGTGCGATTTAAATGCACATCTGAATAAGCCCTTAGCATGGTTGGCCAATTTTTCTCAGTTTCTTTCCAGTCAGGGAACCCTGTATACAAGAACCATCAGGTACAGAGGAGAAGACTATGTACAGTGCTGGGTATTCAGGTAGCCGATTCATCTTCCCTGGTGTTCAGACTAGTAGCAGAATTATCTGTCTTCCCTCTCAGTTTCCACTGACAGAATCACCATCCACTCTGTCCTTAAATCAGGTAGCCTGTGGTTCATCTTTGACTCTGACACCGCTTTTAAATGAGGGGCGCTGAAGCGCCTCCTGAATGCCACATTAAAGCAAAGCCACCGGAAGTGATGTTCTCCCTGTTGCCGGTGGTGGCAGCAGCTGGCGACATGGGGCTTTGGAGCAGCACGTTCTGAAAGCCTGATCATTGAAGTCTTAAGAACACGCCACTCCAAAGCCCTGTGTCGCCAGCCGCTGCCGCCAGCAACAGGGAGAATGTCACTTCCGGTGGCTTTGCTTTAACGCGGTGTTCAGGAGGCGCTTCAGTGCCCCTTGTTTAAAAGCACCCTCTTTCTCCTTTGCACCTCAGATACAGTCTTAGGAGGGTGCATGCAGGTGGGAAGAGGCCTCCTCTCCCTTCCTCTCCACCCCACCCCACCCCCAGTCCCCACTCAGAAAAAGCTGAGCAGGGAAGTTCCTCACTCAGTTGGACAGCATGCTGACTGGGGAGCAGCAGCAACCAGGGAGCAGTAACTGATCAGAAGAGCAGCAGTAGCGAGGTGACTGAATACTTGACCCAGGAAGTCAGGTAGCGCGTTGGATCACGTTAGGGTACCAGTTGGTGCCTGAATGTGACTGGGGTGAGTCAGGCACCCCAAATTCAATGGGGTACCTGGATTGGTACCCGGTTGCGGCTCTAGTTAAAACAGATACTAAAGGTGTTTATAAATGAGACACTAGTCCAAATTAGAACCCAGCATGTAGGTGTTCACCTGCACATCAATTAGGTGTTCACCAGATGTTAGCCTGCCTCCCCTCAGTAGCCCCCAGTAACCACCACTCTCCCCGCCTCTCACTCACTGCATTGTCCAGGGACATTTCGTGCCCACTATTAGGTGGCTCAGATTTGGATAAATAAGAATCAACTGAATTTGGACGATTTGTATAGATAATACAAATTTTATCAATAGAAACCAAAATTAGGTTAATATTCCCTTTACATTTAAACTCCTTGGAGAGATGCTGGTGACTTGGTTGTGAGACTGAGCTGGGGTAGGCAGAACTGTTCTTGAATGGTTCCATTCCTTCCTGGTCAGGAAAAATCAATGTGTGGTGCTTGGTGATTGTTCATCTTCTCCTCAGGACCTCAAATGTGGAGTCCCACAAGGTTTTATTCTGTCCTCTCTCCTATTCAATGTTCAGCCTTTTGGTGAGGTTGTCAGAAGGTTTGGTGTGCGTTGTCATCAATATGCTGATGACACCCAACTGTACCTCTCTTTTTTAGCTGACCCAGGCCCGGCAGTCTTGGTGCTTACCCACTGTTTGGCAGCTGTGGGGGACTGGATGAGGGCGAGCCACCTGAAGCTGAATCCCAACAAGATGTAGGTGATGTTATTGGGAGGACCTGATGGAGTGGTGGTGCCTATCATAGATGGGGTCTGCCCTCTGTTGGCTCCTCATGATCATAGTCTTGGGGTGCTCCTAGACCTGCAGCTCCACCTGGATGCTCAGAAGGGATGCTATGGCGAAGGGAGAATTTTGCCAATTACATCTGGTGTGGCAGCTTAGGCCCTGCATCTCAGACTCGGACCTTGCCACTATCATCCATGCTTTTATTACCTCAAGTTTAGACTATTGCAACACACTCTACATGGGGCTACCCTTCATCATGGCTTGGAAACTGCAGCTGGTGCAGAATGTGGCGGCCCATCTCCTTAAGGGGATGGGTCACTGCTAACACCTTATACCAGTGCTCCGTTCTCTGCACTAGCTGCCTATAGTTTTCTGGGCCCAATTCAAAGTGTTGGTTTTGACTTATAAAGCCCATAAAGGCCTGAGCCCCACCTATCTGTAGGACCACCTCACCTTCCGGGTTCTGGATCAGACCCTGCAGTCAGCTGAGAGTGACCTCCTTGAGGTCCCCCAGGTATCCTGGGTGGCAACTATGAGGAGGGCATTTTTGGTGGTGGCATCACAGTTGTGGAACTCCCTCCCTCTGGAGGTCCATCTGTCTCCAGACCTCCCCTCTTTCCATAGATGATGTAAGACCTGGCTGTTCTGTCAGGCCTTTGGTGAGGGAGAGTGATGATGGGAGAGGCGGGTTGGGAATGAGGGGGTATTATTTTAAAGCTCTTCCTTGGGTTTTATTGTTTTTAATGTTGTTTTTAGTGTTTATATATTTATGATGCTGTGAGCCTACTCGAGCAGCTGTACAGAAGGGGGTGGCATAAAAATAGAATAACTGAATGAACCAACCAATGAAAAAATTAAAAAAAACAATGAAATAAATAAATAAATAAATAAATAAATAAATATTCCCCTCTCTCCACCCCTGCCCAGTCCCTGGACCACTACCTGGCCCCTCTTCCCCCAGCTCTGCCTCCCTGGTAGGGCTGAAGTGGCAGCAGCTGTTACCACGTCACCATTCCATTCTGAGAACTCGGCACTTAATGTGTCTTGCCGCTGACTTCCCCTCGATATTTCCGTGATTCTGCATTACCTGATGCCAGCATCTGCAGATGCGGCATGTCTGCAGTTTGTGAACACAAGCGGTTTTATGCTGCCTTCTGCCACTGAGTGCGAATCCCTGATACACCGTGTTGCTGAATAATAGATAATTGAAAAAATAAACTTAGGATGGCTCTGACTACCTGCTTCAGAGTCCGCTGCAGGGGCGTAGCCACCATGGCGTGAGGTGAGAGGCACATTTGCGCCCATGCCCTGCCCTGGGAGGGGGCCGGAAGCGATCAGGGCCGGCCCCAGTCATATGCGACTTCTGCGGGAGCCAGGAGCCCTGCTCCCAAGTCCTGGAGGAGTCTCTCTTGCACCACCAGCACCACCTTTTTGAACAGCTCAGTTGTATCCCCTCAGCACTGCTACACAGGTGGGGGAAGAGTCACCTAGAGAGAACTGGGGGTGCAGAGCAGCTACAATGAGGCAGAGAGCCATCCCAACAAAGGGGAATAATTTGTCCTTGGGACCCTAACGCACAAGAGAATTCACAGAAGAGCAGGGATTCCCCTCCCCTCCATCCCCTGGATCAGCATCAGGAGCCAGGTTCTCACACACTGCTGCTGGGGCTGGGGATCCCTGCACTCTAAGAGGGACAGAGACTAGTGCACAAGGAGGGACAACAAACAGGGCAGCACCCAGAGTTGAGCTTTGAGGGAGGGATCGTTGTTATCCCTCCTTGCGCACTAGTCACTGTCTCTGTCCCACTTAGATTGCAGGGATTCCCCACCAGCAGTGAAATTTGGTAGGGCTGTATATCACACTTTCCCAATCATCTCTGCCAAATATCAGAAAGATTTGATAAAGGGTCCCACTTTTATATGCCTTCTAGGGGTGGGACTTGGTGGGAAATACCGGTTACCGGTTTTACCGGATACTGGATCTCTGAATACCAGATTACTGGATTAGAACCGGTATACCAGTACCAGATCTTTTCCCATTGAAATCAATGGGCAACTTTTACAATTGAAATCAATGGGAGACAATAGTAAAACCGAAATTACCTGTAAATTGCAATTCAGTTACAAGAAAAAAACACAAGTGAATCTAACTGATAACCAACCAGTACTACCAGACCACACTTTGTGCCCAGTAGCCCCCACAGCCCCCATTAGCCCCCACAGCCAACTACTAGTATTTTAAAATTATCTTTAAAATAAAAATACTTAGGTTTTTTTCCCACAGCACTCAGAACTCAAAGTCACTGTCAGGCCATCACACAGGAACTGCCAGTCCAGTACTAATACACTACACTTTGTGCCCCCAGCCCCCATGGCCCACAGTAGCCACTACTATTTTTTGTTTTCTTTAAGTGCTGCCACTCAGAAATCAGATTATCATACAATCACTATCACAGCAACTGCCAGTAACAGAGACAGACTAGTAGACTACACTTTGTGCCCAGCCAGTAGTCTGCACAGGCTGGCCCCAATGGCCACAATACTAATATTTTTATTTGATAATAGGGTTTTTTTCCACAGCCCTGCCACTCAGAAATCAATCACAAATCTGATTGATTCTATCACAGCAACTTCAGGGCTGAAACCAGCAGCCCAGCATTTGCAGTTCAGAGTTTAAGGTTACAACATTGCAGCACTGTTAGTTTTGTTTTCTCCCAAACCAGAACCCCAAAAGAGATCACGTTGCCATTGCCTACCTTTGTCATGAACCTCCAAATCCTTGATTTTCATTCCCTCCTTGGCCACAAGTAGTCTTCTTAATGGTACTTTTTGGTGGCGTGATGGGAATATCCTTTGAACCACCACCCCCCATTTCTCAATTCACACAGGTACACTCACACAGGTAAGATTTATTAAGGGGTTCTCTTAACATAAGGGCTCATTTCCATGTAAAGGAAAAGGAAAGGTTCTTTAATTCATTCACACCTACTGAGTTATGGGATTCCACTGAGCCCCCTTGCATTCAGAGACATGTACAATGACCCTGGTGTGGCTGAACTCAGTTTAAGGCCCAGATCTCAGTTGTGTTATCTCAATTCACACCCGATTCCACTGGGTCACAGGATTCAGCCCTAAGACCTAGGCCTAGGCCTAGACCTGGTCAGTGGTTAATTATTTCTTGATTCACACCTGAGTCCACTGGGTCACAGGGTTCAGCCCGAAGGCCTAATCCTAGACCTGGTCAGCAGTTAATTATTTCTCCATTCACACGTGAGTCCAATGAGTGGTGGGGGAGGGCAAATTTGGAGTGTGTGTGTTATACGCATGTATGCATATGGGATGGGGGGTAACCCTGTCCCAAGAGTAACCCTGTCCAAACCCCCATGTCATCACTCACCTAATGTACTGAAGTGCTCTTGGTTTAATCTGCTCTGGAATGCCAGTTGTTTTCCATGGTAGGCAATGGCATTAGTCAAGGCTACAGACACAGAGATGCCTAATGGCTTCATAGGATCTTCAGAACACTCAATGATGTCAAAAGGCAGCAATGCGTCATGAAGTGCACTGCTGGCAGTGTAACAGATTTAATTATTCTTCTGCCATTCCTGAGTCCAGTGTCATCACAGGAGTCCTCTAGACAGAAACGGTCAGACTCCAGGGTGTGGAATAATTTTTATTTCAAATCCACATGCTTGGATACAGACACACAGGGACCTTTGACTTCAGAGGCTCATCAGAAACATCCGCTGAGGAAAAAGGCCCCATTGCATCATGCAGTGCACTCATTGGGGGTGGGTGGAAGTAGCATAAGTATTCTTCTTCTGCCTTTGTGGTCCAGTCTGTGTCAGATGAGGAGCCTCTGACATGGAAGGACTCAAGCCTATTGAATTATTTTTATTTTAAACCCACGGGACTGGAGTCCTACCGTGTCTGGAGGTGCAGTGATGGTGGTGGTGATACATCAGATGTCTGAGGAGGACCGGGCTGGAGCTCAGGCAGAGTGAGATTGTGCGCCTTTGCCATGGTCTGGGGTGTGTTGTCGGGGAATGGCCCCCACCCCCCAGAAGATGTTACTACCTTCCAAAGCCCTCTGCATGTCTTCCTGGGGGCAGGGGCGGCCACCCCATGCATGTAGGGCTGATGTGTATTGTGTTGTCTGGTCTGTGACTGAGTGAAGGGCCCTGCTGGGGTGTTCCATTCCAGACTCCGAGGATGGAGTGCAATGGATTAGCCCTGATGGGACGCTCCACTCAAGTGTGTGTGTGCGAGTGAGTGAGGGGCCCTGCTAGGTCGTTCCATTCCAGACTCCGAGGATGGAGTGCAATGGATTAGTCCTGCTGGGGTGCTCCACTCAAGTGTGTGTGTGCGATTGAGTGAGGGTCCCTTCTGGGGCATTCCATTCCAGACTCTGAGGATGGAGTGCAATGGATTAGTCCTGCTGGGGTGCTCCACTCCAGTGTGTGTGTGCGAGTGAGTAAGGGGTCCTGCTGGGGCATTCCATTCCAGACTCCAAGGATGGAGTGCAATGGATTAGCCCTGCTGGGGTGCTCCACTCAAGTGTGTGTGTGCGATTGAGTGAGGGTCCCTTCTGGGGCATTCCATTCCAGACTCTGAGGATGGAGTGCAATGGATTAGTCCTGCTGGGGTGCTCCACTCCAGTGTGTGTGTGCGAGTGAGTAAGGGGTCCTGCTGGGGCATTCCATTCCAGACTCCAAGGATGGAGTGCAATGGATTAGCCCTGCTGGGGTGCTCCACTCNAGAGAGAGAGAGAGAGAGAGAGAAGGGCCCTGCTGGGGCCCTTATTTCCCCCGATAAATGACTCCTTGCCCTTCCTGGTGGAATGGGATTGAAGGAGGCAACTTGTGGGCCAGCAATATATGGGAATAAGTAGTAGTTTTCCTCCTACTACTTTTCCCTGGTGGAGTGCTTGGACTGGAATATCGCCCTGCTGTGGGTACCATGCTGGCTGTGCAAACTGAGGCTACCTGCTTCTCTGAGCTTATCAATGACACCGTTGAGCAAACTTCAGGCCGATGTAATTGCCTGAGTCTTGTCAGGATGTGCACAGGTGCAGGGGAGTGAAGGTAGCTGGAGAGGATATCCCCTAGGGCTGGGCAATCACAACATGTCCCCCAGTCAAAGGTATCACCCTCCAGGAACCCAAGAAGGGGAAGGTTAGTCTTGAGAAAGACCAACTCTTCCATTGTCTTTGGGTCCATTTTGGTGCAATGTGGGGTCACGATGTCTCCTGCCACACTGAACACCCACTCTGAGGAGACACTCGTAGGAGAACACGAGATGTATCACACTGCTACCTTTGCAAGTGGGGGCCACACATACATCTTCAAGGACCAGTAGGCCATGGGTTCAGTGGATACATGGCATGGGGGCTCGGCAAGATATTGCGAAACATAAGTGTTTGCAATATCCTGTTCCTCCGGCTCACATGTAGGTCCTGCATCCTCCTCCACCCATTCCCCCAGCCCTGAAAGAGTCATGGAGGACTGGCCCCCACTTGCAGCCTCTGTAGGAGCAGTAGAACTTGCCGCATGCTGCGGGGACCGCTACACTTGACAATACCACCGCACCTCATTGATGAGCTTCGCCCTGTAGCTCGTGAAGTGCAGCAAATTTTGTCTTAACCCATGGGTTGAATAGCACTGCCAGGAAATGTGGTCAACTTTCTACCAAGACATCGAATCGTCTTTTAAGTCCATTGACCAATGCCACTGTCAGCGCCCTCACAGACTCACAAAGGTCAGCACGAGAAATAAAGGCCTGCATTCCTCGCTGCAGGATCATGAAAAGTGGTAGCACCTGACACAGACTGGAATGCTCTGAGCTGAGCTCCACCATGCCAACATGAAATGGCTCCAAAACCTGCATCAGCTGCTCCACTGCTTTCCACTCCACCCTGGACAGTGGTGTTGCTCCAATGCTCCACGACAAGCATAGGGCATGCAGCACCTCCTTTTGCTCCAGGAGTCATTGCAGCATAAAAAAAGTGGAGTTCCACCTTGTAACTACATCCTGAATCAGCCGGTGAAGAGGGGAGCCCAACTCCTCCTGCTTCTCTCGCAGCACCCACCTGGCTGAAACTGACTGGTGAAAGAAACCGGCAATCTTCCTGGCAGTTCCAAGGATGGCTCTGATGGCCTCGGTCCCAGTGATGGCATTCTGTACCACCAGATTCAGAATGTGTGCACCGTAGCGAATGTGGGTGTAGCCACCACGATTGATGGCTGCAACCATATTACATCAGTTACAAAGTAACTGACCTCAAAAGTAGAACCCTCAGCCTGTGTCCATCTACCCAGCATGACGTCTACCGTCTCGAGGATTTTGTACGCTGTGTGATCCCTTTCAAACACCTGGGCATGTAGCAATGCCCAGCATTGCTTTCCAGAGGTCACCTCTCCACCAGTGCTGGGTAGAGTGAGTGAGTTGGGTGGATAGAGCTAGGGGTGTGGGTGGAGTGAGTGGGGTAGGGTAGAGGTGGGGTAGAGCTAGGGTGGGGTAGAGGTGGGGTAGGGCAAGGGGGTGGGTAGAGTGAGTGGGGTGGGTAGAACTAGAGGTGTGGGGTAGAAGTGGGGTAGAGCTAGGGGTGGGCAGAGTACAGAAGAGTAGAGTGAATGGGGTGGGTAGAGTGAGTGAGTGTGGTGGTTAGAGCTAGGGATGTGAGTAGAAGTGGGGTAGGGCAAGGATGTGGGTATGGTTAGGTGTGGTGCAGTGTAAGTGATGCTCGCTTACCCACAGCCGGGCCCGGCTACTCGCATGTGACGTCCAACGTTGCCAACTGCACAGTCCAACACAGTCCAGTGGCTGGTGGTGGTGGATGAAAAAGAAAAAAATATTTTATTGCACTGTGTTGTGCACAGTTGCCAGGCCCCACCATTGGCCTGGCAACTGGGGAACCCTCCCACCCCCAAATCAGAGAGAACACACAAGACAAGCGGGCACAGCCAGGCAGCCAGCTTTCCCCCATCCCCCACTGGCTCATCTTCAACAAAGTCTCAGACAAGACAGTCAGTGTTTAGTTGAGTAAATGGAAGATTGATGGTTTAGGAGAGACACAATTCCCTTTGCACTGCAGTCTTACACAATAGAACCCTGACCCAGACACCAACTAAAATTAAAGCCTCAGCCAGCCACTGCAGTGCCTGCTCAGTGCCCACACACATGCCCTCCACCCCCACCCCCAAACCTGAACAGAACACACAAGCCAAGTTCAAAAACTGCCTGGGGAACCCCCTGGTAGTGTCTTCCAGGCCACACACTGGCTTTCCCCCATCTCCCACTGGATCAGCTTCAAAAAGTCTCAGAGAAGGCAGCCATTACAAGCGCAGCACACAGGCCCCACCATTGGCCTGGCAACCGGGGAATCCCCCCAGTTGATAATTGGCCAGCCTGTATGTGTAAACTATGTCTCCTGATTTTTGGCATGCTATTCTCAAAGTCCCAGTTATGTCCCTTCTATGCTTGCCTGAAGGCCGCTCCCTATGCCTGCCTCAAAGCCACTACTGATTGGTCCTGTAAAGCTGCAAACCTGCAGTAATTGGCCAGTGAATGTGTATGTCAGTCTTTGGGGTTTCTCTACATCCTCCTTCCTACAGCCTCCCTCCTCCTGTCATGCTGGTGCCTGCTTCTGACTGGCACTGCATGTGCTGCTATTTATCTGAATAATGGTCTTCAAGGGGGACAACTTCATTTGCTTATAAAATTAGGTTCCTTTATCAAATTGATCAATAGTTTGGCAAACATGACAGGGAATGTATGTGATATATTCCTGCCAAATATCCTGTAAACCGGATGGAATATAAACATGTTACATCTGGAAATGTACTTTTAAAATAATGTCTTATACCATCAGGACCCTTTATCCAATCATTCTGAAAATTGGCAGGAGTGTTTATCTTGTGAAGGGACATAATCTTCACAGGTTTCATGCAAATTGTTTGGAAGATAAAAAATATGTAGCCATGAATGTGGATGGAGCTTTTCTTAAAATTACAACATTAAATTGCTTCCTAAATTGGTTCCTAAATCGGTTTATCTAATCCTTTTACTGGTTTAACCAGTTTATCAGTTTATCTGTTTATCTAATCCCCTAATCAGTTCCTAAATCAGTTTATCTAATCCTTTTATCTATTATTACTCATATTGCCCTCCACTGGGGGCACAACCTCCCCAAATTCTATCAGAATTGAATAAGTAACAAAAAAGTTATAACTGAAAATACAACCGGTGACTCACCCCCCCCCCCCCAAAAAAAA
>QEPC01004066.1:1405239-1435471 GCA_003113815.1 Sphenodon punctatus | reverse complement strand
GGGTTTATAAATTATTTATTTTAAGCTTGATGTGCATGTAGACTGTGTTTTCTTCCATCCGATGTTAACCCTGGGAACTCCTTGCTGCTGGGTTATGCCATGCCACTGGCCTACTGTCCTCCTGGCTCCGCCTACCACCCCCTGGCTCCACCCCTAGCCCACCGGCCTTCCTGCCCCAGTGGCCTTCCAATATCAAAACCCACCAGCCACCCCTGGCCTTTACAAGGATGGGTGTTCTCGTGTGATAAAAGGGGATTAGTGCATTCTCATAGGCGCTAATCCCTGCAATGACAGAGTTGTGGACATGATTCTGCAACTTCCTGCCCCTCCCCTTCAATGTTGGAAAGCAGCCTGTGCTCACTTCTGGACACCAAAGTTTAAGAAGGATGAACTTAAACTACAACAAAGAGCTACCAGGTTGATCAGAGGAATGGAGAATTTACTTTATGAAAAAAGGTTGAAAAGAAGCCTGAGAGGAGATATGATTACATTGTACAAATATATCAGGAGAGTTAACACAATAGAAGGAGAAAATTTATTCAAACTAAAACTGAGCACGAATACAAGAACAAATGGATATAAACTGGTTATAAATAAATTTAGGTTGGAAATTAGAAGAAGGGTTTTAATGATCAGAGCAGTGAACTACTGAAATAAGCTCCTGGGGCAAGCGAGGGAGCAAAAGGTCTGAATAGTTTTAAAACAGAGTTGGATAAATGTATTATACGTAATTTGTGAGTTGTGTTCTATTTGATGCTACATGAGGAAATCCCCTCCACACAAGTACATTTTGTCCCCCACTCCCCCTTTCTACCTGAAGCACCAGAGTTGTCTGCAGCTGGAGATGGGATTGTTGGGGTATTTTGAAACCTGGCTGCTATAAATGTATTATCAGGTGCCTGGCTGGTGGGGCCTGCATACATTCTCAGGGTCTAATTTATTGCTATATTTGAGATTGGGAAGAAATTTTCTCTCTGGGCAGATCGGTAGTTGTCTCTGAGGTGTTTTTTTGTTTGTTCATTTGTTTTTGCCTTTCCTTGAAACATGGGTGTGACTCACCTGTTTGGGACATCTGGATTCGCTGATAATGCCTTTCTCTCCTCTCTGCATAACATCGATAAAATCCAGCTCCCCCGCCCCACCCTTACTGCTTCCACTGCCAAATCCCTAGTCCATGTTCAAGTCATCTCTCACCTTGATAACTACATCCTGTCCCTTGATTACTGCATCCGTTTCCACTCTGTAAACTCCCCCCTCCATACCAATACTCTGGCAATTATCCTTTCCTCCTTTCCTGACTTCCTGTCCTATTCATACCCACTCCATGAAATAATATGCACTTGGCCCCAAACTTTGACTTAACATAGTCACATCTGCCCCCAGCCTTCATTCACTCCATGCCAGCCTTTTCTCTTTTCACAAAGTCCTCGCCCAGTTCATCTCCCATACAAATCTCTCACAGACCTCCCATTCACCTGCCCTTCGCCCCCTCGCCTGCTTTCAGCCTCTATCACATCACACAATTCCTGCATCCAAGGGTATTTTCAGACAAGACACTCACCACCCGTCCCACCCACTATGCATGTTACAGGGCTTCTATAGTACAACACTGCAGCCCTGCAACTAGGGTTGCCATCTTAGGTATATTTTTGTAGGCCGTGCAACATGCATTCTTCATAAGTGGCCCAGAAAAATATACCTAAGGTGGCAACCCTACCTGCAACATGTATACTGATAAGAGGATAGTGGGTGGAGAGTTTTTTGTCTGAAAATACCCCCGAGTAGACCAAGCCTTTTCACTCTGTTCCCCTCACAGATAATACTGCTGTTATGCTGACAGCAGCACAAAGGAGTTGGGATTTCTCTGTATGCAGGCAGTGGGTTGGGCAGGAAGGTCTCATGTCTATAGGTACAGCAGCTGCTGCTCAGCTCCTCCCCCCATGCATCTTTCGACACTACAAGGGATGGAGATGGGACCAGGAAGTTTAATAGCAGTTCTTGGGTGCAGGTTCTGTTTTCAGGAAGTGGGCTAAGATGGCCTCACAGCTGTACATGCTGATGCCCTAATGCTAAACTTCCTTCTGGACATGGGCATAGATGAGGCTAAGGCCACTTCTCATGCCAACTCCCCCACCTTCCTGCCTGCCCCTCACCACCACCAATAGACTAATTAAGAATCGCTGGTCACTTCTTAAATAATCTATTATTTAAACAAAATAAAATAAATAGGAAACTTGCCCTTCAAAGAGTTCTCTGCAAGTAACTCAAATGCCCTTTTCTCATATACAATTGTTATTCATCCTCTGAATGGGGATATGTGTGGAAGACATTTAGTCACTAATAAGTGTCTTCTTCCTGTGTATTACACACTAATGTGCCTCTGTCTTTTTTTAACACACAAAAAACCCCAAGGGCTTTAGCTGTGACTAATGCATCTACATCAGAAAAACACACACAGTTCAAGTAAAAGAAATATTCCCTTTGCTCTTCAAGTAGATAATGTATCTCTCTTCGTTTGAAACACACACACAGATGTAGCCTATTGGCTAGAGAGTGCCCTCACCAAGGGTGTTTCCTGGGGACTAATGTGCCATTTGCTTTCAAAGACACACACTGAAAGTCTCTGTTGGCAGGTAAGAGCCCTCTCCAGTATCTCAAAATAGCCCCCAACACTATATGCGTCATTAAAATCCAAATTCTTGTTTTTTTAAAACAAAAAAATTTCATGGCTTTCATCCCAAACCTTAAATTCAGACTTGGGAAATGAAGCCTTCATACAATGTGGTATAAAAAAAGAACTTCAGGATCTTCACTATTTGCTTGGCCATTTTGCCCCCTTTTCTGAAATGCCTTCCTGCCTTTAAAGGCATGGAGGAGTTTGCACTTGCTCACTCCATGGGTGGACAGAGAGACAGGCTGACTGTTGCCAGGTAAACCCCGTCTAGGAGCCGGCAGCTTGTACCATCAGCTTCCCTAAGGAGTGGCTCTGGAAATACACAAGAATGTTCCTTTTAAAATGCTCCTGCCAATCTGGACAAAGAGCTGTCAGCACAGGGTGAGGCAGGAGCAGAGGTCCACTACCCACCCACAGTTTTGAACCAGCCACTGTGTGTTTTGGACAAGCCACTATGTTGAGGAGCTAGGAAAAAAATGTTTGTCCTTAGCTGCCCGTGATCAACCTAGCGGCTTTGGGGTTTTCACCTACCTCGTAGTGCCCATGCCCCATTTGTTTTCCTGTTTAGACATGCAACTGTTATACATTTAAGTCTGGGTTGGTGATTTATTGTAGTTGCCTGTTGCCATTAGTCCAGTGTGTAAGTGGTTTAAATGGGCCCAGAACTAAGCAATGTTTCCCATTGTGAAGTGGTATGAAAGCAGCCAGAGGGGAATACCAATCACCCCTTTGATGCCCTTGGAAGGGTGAAGGAGGTGGGGTGGCATATTCCTTGGGTTGGGAAGCTAAATGAGATATACTATTCTTTTCTCTCTCCCCTCCTGAGTCCTGACTTATTAGGAGTTGGAGAGGACGTGGGGGCTGCTTGTCCCACAGGTTGAGGTTATACCTCTACAGGGGCCCTTTTCACACAAGACGTTTCCCCACATACCCACGCAGATCCACTTCATGGGCATGGGTGGGGGATGCCCATGTAGCTGCCTTGACAGGTGGATGGGGATGCATGCACACTCCTGTGCAACACCCATCTCCACCCATTGCCCACACACAGAGAAATCGATGTAAAAAGCAGTTGCCCCATGCATGTAGATTAGAGGTGCACATCAGAGGCCCATGTCATTTTTCATTTTCATTTTTCATTATTTAAATGTGTCATTTTATTTTTTATAAATATCAAATTTTTGTTTTTGTTTTTGCTTTCATTTTTGTTTTCCATTGGTTTCAATAGAAAACACATCTTCGACTGAAAGTGTTTTCCCCCCATTATATTTGACTGTACCATGGAGAGGTTGTACCTCCAATGGAAGGCATTAAGTGTACCAAATTCCAAAAAGATTGAATAAAGGAATCCAATTTTATAAACAGTTGAATTATATTATTTTGCAAAAATCTTCATATACATTCTTAGCTGTAACTTTTTAGCTCACATTTAATATAGATCTAACTTGGCAAGTTTATACCCCTTCCAATATTGACTATCTCTGACAACTTTCAGAAGGACTGGATAAAGGGTCCTGGTGGTATAAGCAACTAATTTATAAATGTATGTCTGACTGTAACATCTTTGTAGTCTAACCAGTGTACATGATAATTTGCAGGGCTGTATATCACACTTTCACAATCATCTCTGCCAAATATCAGAAAGATGTGATAAAGGGTCCCAATTTTCTATGCCTGCAGAACATATGCAGAGAAGGAGCCTATGCCAGGGATTCTCTTACGTGTCACTGTGGTATAAGATCAGGTTGTGATGTCAATTGGCTAGCAGAAATGTCAACCAAATATACTCATTCTGTGACCATCCCAACATCTCTCCCCCACTTGTTACTGGGAAGTCAGAAGCATCTGTTTAGGAAAGAGCCAATAGAGATTCTCTTATGTCCTCTGTCACAGTGCTGCAAGATGTGATTGTGATGATAATTGGCCATCCTGGATGTGTAAACTATGTTTCCTGATTTCTGGGATGCTATCCCCAAAGTCCCAGTTATGTCCCTTCTATTCCTGCTTCAGGGCCCCCCCCTATGCCCGCCTCCAAGCCACTATCGATTGGTCCTGTAAACATGGAAGCATGCAGTAATTGGCCAGTGAATGTGTATGTCAGTCTTTTGGGTTGCTCCACATCCTCCCTCCTACAGCCTCCCTCCCTCTGCCATGACAGGTGCCTGCCTCTGACTGGCACTCTATGTGCTGCTATTTATCTGAATAATGGTCTTCAAGGGGACAACTTCAATTGCTTATAAGTTTGTGACCCTTTTAAAAATTGTCCTGTAGTTTGGTAGAGATTACAGGAAAGGTATTTGATACATTCCTTACACATGTCTTGTAAACAGGATGGAATATAAAAATGTTACATCTGGAAATGTATTTTCAAGTTAATGTCTTATATCATCAGGACCCTTTATCTAATCTTTCTGAAAACTGGCAGGAGTGTTAAGCTTGTAGGGGGACATAATATTGACAGGATTCTTGCAAAGTGGATGGAACATAAAGAAGTTGTAGCCATGAATGTGCATGGAACGTTTCTTAAAATCACAACATTCAATTACTTCTAAAATAATTTCCCTTTATCTAATCTTTTCAACAATTGGTACACATGGTGCCCTCCATTGGGGATAAAGTCTCCCCAAGTTTCATCAGAATCGAATAAAAATAATAAAAAGGTATAGCCAGAAATATGTTTTTCAGTTTTCTCCCTTTATTTCAAAAACAAAAAGTCATTTTCATTTCTATTTTCATTATTATTATTTTTCCTTTTTGTTATTGCAATAATGGGTACTATCAGACATTACGGGTGGCCAGTTCACCACAGCGAACCACCAGGGGGGGCGAACAGCGCAACCACGGCCGGGGGTTGGAAAACGACCCAAACAGACGTGCCGGGAACGGCACCACGGCCCGGAACCGGGCCGCACCATCACGGCCCGTGGCAGCACAACAGACGTGCAGCCGAACCCCCGGCGGGCGCTAAACCCCCACAAGGCACCGGGCAGGGGCGGGACACAGACATGGCCGACTGAGGGCAAACGAAGCCACAAGGCACTCAAGGGAACGCCCACACAAGGGAAACGGGAAGGGAGGGGGGAAGAGCGAGAACAGGCTGACAGCCGGCTCACACAGCGGTCCCGCAGCAGGGCACAATGCACGGCCACACGCCCGGGCACACACACTCACACCAGGGAAAGGCCGGGAAGGGGGGAAGGGGCGCCCGGAACGCCCCACCCGGAACACCGGCAGGGGGGGGGGGGGCACCACCACGGGGCAAGGCACGGACAGCAGCAACCCCCACCCCCACACCACCCCAGTCCAGTCCAGTCCAAGGAGGTGCCCCCACAGGAACAGAGGCAGTCTCGGGGGGGGGGGGCGGACCCCCGGAGCAAGGCACGTTGGGGGCCCCCAAAGCACAGCGAGGCCGGCGGAGGGGCGCCAGGAGGAGGAGGAAGGGGGCCCCACAGTCAAAGGCTGGCACAGGCAGGGCAGCCGGGTCCAGCGGTGCTCCTCCGCAGCACCAGCGACGCTCAGGCAGCACCCACGGAGTCACGGGGATGGAGGGGGCCCAGGACCACGGCCAGGGGCAGCAGCAAGCAGCGAGGCGGGCGGGAGCTCACCGAGGTGGGGTCCGCAGGTCGGGAGCGGCCAGCGGGGACCAGGGCCCCCCCCCGGGCCGGGGCGGGAGCCCACACGGGGGCACCACGCCGGGGGGGGCAGGCCAGCGACGCGGGGCTCACGGGCCGCTGCCGGGGGCCCCGCTGGCCCGAGGGCCCGGGTGGCCCGCCCGGTGGACCAGGTGGGGCCAGTGCAGCATGCCCCGGCGGTACCCCTGCAAGGACATGTAGTGGGCGATCAGGTAGTAGGCCTCGAAGGGATCGGGCATGGTGAGGGCCAGCTGCACATCCACACGCGCCCACACCGCCAACAGGGATGACATCTCCACCGCGGAGGGCTCCGGCACACAGCAGGCAGCAGAAGGGGGCCACGGAAGATGCCCCAGCTCCAGAAGCCGCTGGAACGCCGCCCCACGGGTGCGCTGGTACCCACGGGCCCCGTGAACACAGGAGAAGTAGCTCACGGCCAAGGCAGGGCCACCCTCGGCCAGGCACTCCGAGTAGGCGCCCAGACCACACACCACCAGCGCTGACACGGTCTCCGAGGCGCTCCAGGGCACATGGGCGCACAGCACCTCCGGGATGCGCCCCTCGGGGAAACGAGCCAGCCCCAGGGCCTCCGCATGCAGCCGGCAATCACGGGCGCTCACCACATGGCCAAAGTAACGGAGCCCGGAGCTCAGGCTCTCGTAGGCACCTGCACGGCTCCCCGGGCCGGCCAGGAGCAGCTGCACGGCAGGGGTGTGCCACAGGTCGCACAGAGACATGGTCTCGCGGAAGGCCCAGATATGGGGGGCCCCTTGGGGGCCGGACAGCGGGAGCCCCATGGATGGGCAGCCAGCCATGGTCCAGCACAACAGGGAATGGGACACGGAGCCCGGAGGGCACACAGACTGCCCAGGGCCGGGAGAGGCTCGGCCCGGCCCCCGGGACAGGGAACACGGGCCCGCACCGCAACATTGTAGCACAACAGAGCGAGGCGTAGGGTGCGGGCCCGGCACAGCTGCAGAGAACAACAGCGAGCTCTCTGTCTGCCTAATCGCACCTTCAAGGCCATCCCGCTACAAACAGCGAGGGGAGGGGGCCCGGGGTGCTGGGGGCGGGAGCAGCCGGAACGCACCGGCACAGGGCGCGCGCAGGCCCGCGAGGCCGACCCCCGGGCGGAGCCACCAGCACCGGGCCGCCATAAGCGCTCCCAGCCCCCACCGGGGCCCCAGCACCATGGAGCGCGATAGGGCAGGTGGGAACTGGATGTTCCTCGCGCTCGCGGCTGAGTGGCACCGTGACCACACTGAGCAGCTGTGCCTCCTGACCGAGAGGGTGCACCTGGCCGTCCGCCTGCGCTATGTCCTGGCCCTGCGGGCTGGCGTGCGCCTCCGGGGCCAGCAGGCCCGCAGGAGAGTCCGTGCCCGGCTCAGGGCTCGGCGCCGGGCCTGGGGGGCGTGGCTGGCCGCCTGCCGGAGCCTCACCCGGCCCGCTGCGCTCCGAGGGGCCGCGAGGCGGTTCCGCTGGGCAACGCAGACCCTCCGCCGGGCAGCGCTGCTGGCTATGCCCATAGCGCGGAGCCTATGGGTCACGGAGCGGCCCCAGGCCTGGTGGGAGCGGGCCCAGGCCCACTGGGGGGAGGCCGAGTGGGGGTCCCACTTCCGGATGGGCAAGGCCACCCTGCTGCGCCTAGCGGAGCTCCTCACGCCCTGGCTGGAGCGGCAGCACACCTCCATGCGGGAGCCCATCCCCATGGTCCAGCGGGTGGCCATAGGGGTCTGGGCCCTCGCAACGCCCGACTCCTGCCGCTCCGTGTCCCAGCACTTCGGGGTGGGGCTCAGCACGGTCGCCTGCATCGTGCGGGATGTGTGCGAGGCTGTGGAGGGCGTGCTCCTCGACAGGACCATCCAGCTCCTGGACCAGGGCGCTGTGATGGCTGGCTTCGCGGCCGGGGGCTTCCCGAACTGCATCGGAGCCGTGGACGGCACACACATCGAGATCCTGCGCCCGGCCGCGGGGGAGGCCCTGGAGTATGTGAACCGGCACGGATACTACTCCCTGCACCTGCAGGGGGTGGTGGACCACCGGGCCCGCTTCATAGACATCTACACGGGCAACTCCGGCCGGAGTCACGACGCCAGGATCATGACCATCTCCCCCTTCTATGCCCGCATGTACCGGGGGGACTTCGCGGACATGGGCATGAGGTGGATCGAGGGGGTTCCCATGCCCCCCTGCATCCTGGGGGACCCCGCCTACCCCCTGACCCGCTGGCTGATGAAGGTCTACCCTGTCCCGAGCACCCCTGCGGAGCAGGTATACAATACCCGCCTGTGTGCGAGCCGGACCGTGGTGGAGCGTGCCTTCGGGGCCCTGAAGCAGCGCTGGAGGAGTATAGCTGGCCGCCTGGACTTCACCGTCCCCACCTCCGCCCTGGTGATCGGTGCCTGCTGCGTTCTGCACAATGTGTGCGAGACCGAGGGGGCGGCCCTGGAGTACCCCGAGCCCCACCGGCCCCCCGGTCCTGTTCCCCTGTACGTGAACGCAGGGAACCCCCGGGAGTACCGGTATGCCAAAAGGATCCGGAACGCCCTTGCAACCCACATCGCCCGGGGGGGCCCGCTGTGAGGGCCTTCCCGCCCCTGGGGGCCCCACCCCCCGTTCCGTGCCCATGCCCCTGTACACGCGGTCCCACAGCCCTGTCCCCCCCACAAACGGGCCGGGGACAACTGTCTCTTTACAACACTTTATTGCCCACACAGTTCACACAATCACCCTGTGCCCCCTCCCCACCCCCGTGCCCGTGACCCCGTCCACCACCCGCCCTCATGTGGCCCTCCCCCTCCCCCCCCTTCCCACCATCCCCCCGCGTTTCCTGGGCCGACCCCTCGTGCGGCCGCTTGGGCCCACCGAGCTCTGGGAGCTCCCCTCCCCCCCACTGTCCGTGTCCCCTGCCGTGTCCTGGGCCGGTCCCGGCCCCGGCAGGGGGCCGGGCGGCGGATGGGCAGCTGTGCCCGGTGCCCCGGTCGCGCCCCGGGGGGGCTGGACCCTCCGGAGGCCCGGGGGCACTGGGAGGCGCATGCGAGGGCCCTGGGGCCGGGGGGGCGCCAGGGGCGGCAGGGCTGGGCCCGGGGGCGCCGAGGGGCCCGGCATGGGGACCTGGGCGGGCAGGGCGCCCGGAGGTGCGCCGGCCATCACGTAGGCACACATGGTGCCCGCATGCAGGAGCAGGGAGGTCCCAATGTCGTGGGACCTGTCCATCTTTGCACTGTGCTCCCGCACCATGCCCTGTATGTCCTGCCGGAGGCCCCTGAGCAGCCCCTGCTGCCGCTGGTGCTCCCGGCGCTCCCGCCTCCGCTCCAGGCGCACCTCCGCCTCCAGCCGGCGGTCTGTCTCCAGGGCCTTCTCCATGGACCGCTCTATGGCCGCCTCCATGCGGTCCACGGAGGCGATCATGCGCTCCCCCTGTTCCTCCGCCCTGCGGACGATGTCCTCCGCTTGCTCCTCCCTGCGCCTGCGGACCCGCGCCCGGTACTCCCGCATCCGCTGGGCTGGGGCTGCGGCCGGCGGAGGCGCCGCGCGCGGGGGCTGCCCTGTGGAAATGGGCGGGTGGGTCAGTGCAGGGCCCTGTCCCCTAGCGGGGTCGGGTCCCGGGGCCCCCTGCCCCCCCTCCCCCACTGAGGCCAGAGGCCCCCCTGGGCTGGCGCCCGGGGGGCCCTCCCGCAATCCCAGCCCTCCCGCCTTACCTGGGTCCGGCACCTGCTCTCCTGTGCCCTCCGCGGGGGCCTGCACCGTCTCGCTGGCCCGGTCCTGGGGCTCCCCATGTCCTGCGGGCGGGAGAGGGGGGAGCGGGTGAAGGGGGCTGGTTGTGGCCCCTGCAGCAGGGCCCCCACCCCCGCCCCTGCCACCGGCCCCCTGGTCGTGCCCCCCCCTGCCCTGGGGGCCCGCTTACCCTCTATGTCTGTCTCCGAGCCTTCGGAGCCCGGCGCCTCACCCTGGGAGTGCTCCCCCTGGGACCACTGGCTGAGGGTGGTGAAGGTGCCGACCTCCGACTCCGCCTGGCCGGCCCGGCGTTGGGATGTCTCCGGGCTGCTGCTGGGGGGGGGCCTTGGGGCCTCTGCGGGTCCCGGGTGGTCCTCCTGGGGGTGGGGGTCCCCTGAGCTCGTGTCTACCGGGCGGGCGGCGAGGGGAGGGGGTACCTCGGCCCGCTCCCTGCCCTGGACCACAGCGCTGCCCACCAGGCGTGGGGCAACGATGGAGCCCTTCATGTGAAGGATGCGGTCCAGGGCATCGTAGTAGGGGGCGGTGCGGGCCCCGTGGCCGGAGCGGCTGTTATTGTCCTTGAGGGCCTTGTACCCCCTCTTGAGCTCCTTGGCCTTCGAGCGACACTGGTTGACAGTGCGCTCGTGCCCCGCCGCCTCCATGTCGCGCACGATGTCCCGGTAGACATGCTCGTTGCGCTGGTTTATTGCGAGCTCCACCTGGTACTCGAGGGTCCCCCAGATCCGTATGAAGTCCCGGGTCTCCTGGAGGCCCCACTGTCCCCCTCTGTGATAGGCCTTCCTCCGGCTGGGCCCCTGCTGTTCCTCCTCCCGGTGCAGCTCCTGCTGCACCTGCCTGTGCTCCTCCTCCACCTCCTCCTGGGGGTGCGCCTCCAGGGGCCGGGGGCCGGGCTCCTCCTGGGGCTCGTCCGCCCGGGCCGACTTTCGTGTCTGGGGGGGGGAAGGGGGGTGGTTGGTTGCTGGGTGAGGGTGTGGGCCCTCTCGGGGGCCCCCTGCCCCCCTGCCCTCCGCCCGGGGTCCCCCTGCCCCCCTGCCTTCCGCCCGGGGTCCCCCCGGCCCCCTCCACAGGGGGTTCCCCTGTGCCCCCTGTTCCCCTCCCAGTGGGTGCCCTTACCCGTTTCCTGGGTGCCTCCTGTGGGCCTGTTCCGGCCGCTGTCCCCGGGGCGGCGCGACCCGGCTGCAGCTGTGGTTGGTGTTCCCGGGGCGCCTCCCTGGTCGGGTGCTCCCGTGTGCCCCCTTCCTGCACCTGTGCCCCCTCCGCCTGCATCGCTGGGCCTGGCTGCACGTCCTCCGCCTCCTGTCCCGCCGCTGTCGCTGTTCGTGCCTCCGCTCTCTTCCGCTTCCCTCCTCGCTCCATCCCGCCACGCTTGCTTGCTGCTGCTCTCGCTTTAAATCTCCCTCCGGTGTTTGTGTTGGTGCTGGTTGCCTGGCAGCGACGCTGCGTGCCTCGTCCCCGGCCGGGGCTCCATTTTTTTGGTTCCGCTGGGGGATTGGCGTCCAGACGTTACTTTTGCTTGGTTCCCTGTGGGGGTTGGTTTGACCACGCTTCCCGAGACCTTCCCCCGGCTAGCCCGGGAAGCGTGGTTGAACCTGACCCCATGTGGGTATTGAGCGTGATGAACATCTGGCGCACGCCGTTCAGACGTTCCGGGCCCTTTGGCCCCGCGGGGGGGTTGAGCGTGGTTCAGTGTGGTTCAGCGTGATCTCGTAACGTCTGAAATCACCCATAGATAACAAAAATGACAATTTTTCATTATCATTATTGTAATAACATAAATGACATGCATACCCCCTAATGAAGATGGGTGGAGGTGGGTGGAAATGGGTGTGCATCTGTGTAACCATCTCCCAAATACTACCCTCACACCATGGTGCACACCCACCCACACCCGCGCACATATGAAAAGGGTCAATGGGTGATTTCAGATGTTACAGGTGCCCGATTCACCACAGTGGATCCCCAGTGGTGGCGAGCCGGCTAACCACCCCCTGTGGACAAGAAAGGCCTCAAACAGACATTGCAGGAGCGGGACCATGGCAGGGAATTGGACTGGCAGACCATGGCCTGGGGCAGCACAACAGATGTTACGCCGATCCCGGGCTGTGGTCAAAACACCCAGAAGGTACCGGGGCGGCCTGTCCCAACTGCTGCTGCTGCTGCTGCTGCTGCTGCTGCTGCTGCTGTCCCCGCACCACCTCCATGATCAGAACTACCACCACCCCCTCCGCCTGCACCTCCACCACCTCTTCCTCCTCCTCCCTTGCTCGCTCGCCCTCCGCTCGCCTCTCCCTTCTGCCTCGCTCCATCCCGCCATGTCCCCCTGCTGCTGGGTGCCCTTTAAATCTCCCTCCCCAGCCCGTGTTGTTGCTCGTTGCCTGGCAGTGACACATCATGCTTTGTCCCCGGCTGGGAATCGTTCTGCTTGATTCCAGCTGGTGGTTGCTGTTCAGACGTTGCTTTTTTTTGTTTACTGGTGGGAATCCCTTTGACCACACTTTCGGAGATGGTCCGAGCCGGAGCTACAGAAGCATGGTTACTTTGGACCCCTGGTGGGGATTGAGTGTGGTGAACATCTGGCTCCCGCAAAACAGACGTTCAGGGCGCTTTGGCCCCGCCGTGGGATCGACCTCGTTTCACTGTGGTTGACTGTGATCTCATAACGTCTGAAAATACCCAATGTTTGGGTTTGTGGGGTGGGGGAGGTACCAAGGGATCCCCATCTGCCACCACAGAGAGCTTACTAGTGGCTCTCTCTTGTTGGCACTGTTGGCATTTTATTCTGAACTTGTGTTTGGTGGGGGTACAAAGATATGTGTGAAATACACAAAATGTCTTTCTATACAGTTATTACAAATACATCCATCACCATAGCATCTAAGCACTACTAAAATTCTAAGCAGACATTTAGATCAAAAAGTGTCCTTTTATCAGAAGAATTGCTTTTAAAAAATAAAATAAAAATTAGCCGTGTTAATTTTTAAACCGAAGTAGGAACTCATTTTTGAAAAAAAATTAACCAGTGAGTTTAATTTTTTTTTAAATTAGTGAGAAGGAACTCATTTCTTAATATATATTTTTTCCAAAACTGGGTTCACTTGAGATTGCATAAAAGCTATGGTAACCGAATATTCCAATTTATATTCTCAAGAGAAGAAATGAATTTGTTATTGTATACCAGCTCATATAGCCTACAGGGGAGAGCAGCAGGAATTTAAAAGGAGAGGGAGAGAGTAAGAGCACTTACAATCTCAATCTATATTGTTTTCATTCAGCAAGACCTACACTGAATACATGTCGTCTGGTGTGCGGCAGTCAAGAGAGCATGTTAGCATAGTTACAGTTAGTGAAAGCTCAAATATAATTACTAGACATGGTGAAGCAGAATAGCAGTAGACACATGAGAACAAAAATAAAAATAAATTAGGGAATTATATGCACCAAATTTAGTTTTCAGGATAAAAAAATAAATTCTTTGAAACACTATTAAAAAGTTAACATGCACTGCAAAATATACTTATTTGAGATTCCATCAAGCTAGTATTTTCAAATATTCTATCTGGCAAATCCAACGTGATCTTAGATAGTGCCAGATCTAGGGATCTTTGGTTGGGTGCAAAATGGTAGAATGTCTGGCTCGCACATTAGAAAAGGAAGAGGAAATTAATTTTTGAGGTTCAGTTAAATAGAATGGGTCCATATGAACCCTGAATTTCTGTAGGCACTGGGCTCCCTGTGATTGAGGTTTTTCTGCGTCCATATTTTATGCTAGTTCTTATTGCATTCATATTGTCATTTCAGGTTTATTCATGGACAGCATATATTGGGATGCATATATATGACCCACAAATATGTAGGGCCCTGTGTGGTCACACTATCTAATACCTGGATCTGGCCCTGATTTTAGAACTTCCATAATTTCAAGCCTCCATTGACAAGAGACTGATAGTTGAAAATGTTGGCTTAAAACATGACCCCTAACAGATCTTCAACTATAATCCATAGTTTTAGTCCTGAAACATATTAGTCCCACGGACTTCATACCGTTATAAAGGGGATGATAATACTCTGTTTGGGTTTGGTTAATATAAAATAAATACAATCTTCCTCTTCTGATTAACTTTCCCAATTGTCCAAACTATTTATGCTAGAACTTCTTATACTGGGAGTTCTAAACTGTTCTCATTTAAATTTTGTGCTTGCATTTCTTGGACAGATTTCTGGGAATCTCATTAAAAAGCATGAAATTTCCAAGCTCAATATAAATAGTATAAAACAAATATTCAAAGAAAAAATTATCTAAATTACTGCACATTATAGGCTGTTTTTGCATGGATAACACCCCCCCCCCTCACCCCCAGGTGTGTGGGCAGGGGAGGCGCATCCATGCACACAGGACAGGGGTGGTTAGGGGGATGGGTGTCCGCCCATGGAAACACCATGGGTGGTGGGTATGGTCTCCCAGTGCACACCCATCTCCATGCATCACCCACCCACAGAGTCATCTGGAAAACCAGAGGAGGCTCCATGGGTGGAGATGGATGGAGGTGAGTTTGCACCCATGGAAAAGGGAGCACACTCACCTCCACCTGCCACCAACACACACCCATCCCCCCCACCACGTCCATGCAAAAAGTGCCATAGTGACAACATCTGGACTCCAGTATTTTATGCATAATGTTATAGAGGAGAAGACATACAAGATTAGATCTAAGGCCTTTTTTGCAGGGACATAGTGGGTGGGTGGGTGGGGTTGGGTATGAGTCAGCGGTGGGTGGAGGTGGGTGGGTGGTGTGATTCAGGAGCACACATCCACCTCCAACCAACACCCATGGTGTTTCTATGGGTGGGCACCTATTCCCCCACCCACTGCCACAGTGTATGTACAGATGCCCCACCAACACAACACACCCACCCGCACTCCCAGTGGGGGGCGGGGGGGGGGAGGAATATCCATGCAAAATGTCATAAATTAAACACTTCCTAAAAAAAATTAGATTTCATCATGATTACTTGCTTTCTTAAAATGTCAGTAATGGCCAGCCTTCTAATCCTTGGATCCATTGCTCCACCTGGATTGTCAGGCTAAGGCAGTGTCTAAGAGTGCTATTCATGAATTACATCTGGTAGGAAGACTGCGACCTTTGTTATCGGATTTGGATTTGGCCACAGTTGTCCATGCCTTCGTAACCTTGACGCTAGACTACTGTAATGTGCTCTACCTGAGGCTGCCCCCGATGACTGTTTGGAAGCTGCAGTTGGTGCAGAATACAGCAGCCCATCCTCTATTGGAGGCAGGTCACCAGGAACACATTGCACTCATGGCCCGGAATCTGCACTAGCTAGCAATAGTTTTCTGGGCACAATTCAAGGTGCTGGTTTGGACCTATGAAGCCCTAAATGACTTGGAATCCGGGTATCTGTAAGACTTCCTTCTCCCTCATGTCTAATCGTGGCCTCTGAGATCATCTGGGGAATGCCCTCTTGCAGTTACAATCTGCCTGTGACGTTTTTACAGCTGGGCATGCAGAGAGGGGTTCTTGGGGGATATCCCATAATTATGGAACTCCCTCTCCTTGGACATTGACTTATGCCTGAGCCTACTCATCTTCCGGACACCTTGTAAAACCTTTTTATTTTGCCAGGCATTTGGCAGGAAGGGATATGGTAGGCAGTTGGGGGATGCATTGGAAATAGGGGACTTTTAGGTGTTTAAAATAAATAAATAATTTCTTTAATTAAATGGTCCATTATTTTAACATTGTTACCCACTGCCAGTCAAACTGACAAATAGATGGTGGATGCCTTACTCTACCACATGCTTCTGCCAAGCTTTGTTCCATGGGAATTGGGGCATAAATGAATGCTACTGAGTAGGGGTGGGAATTTCGGTTCCCCCGGTATCTGAAACTGCCGGTATTTTGCTGTACCGGCAGTTTTATATAGGGGGTAGCATAAATCCAGAGACTGAGGCAGCTTTTACACAAGGCGCTTACAATTGCCTCTCCAGTCCCATGTTGAAGAGGAAAGCTGCTTGGGAGTGTTTACATGCTCCCCATGCTACCGGAAGTGCCATGCTGCCTGTCCTCTTCAGCAGCGGTGACTGGAGACACGGGGTTTTCAAGAGTCTGTGTTCTATAGACTTGAAAATTGAAGTCTAAAGAATGCGGCCTCTTGAAAGCCCTGTATCTGCAGCTGCTGCCACTGAAGAAAACGGGTGGCACGTCACTTCCAGTAGCTTGGGGAGCATGTAAACTCTCCATGCATGGCTTTCCTTTTGAATACGGGGATGCAGAGGTGCTTTTAAGCACCTCGTATAAAAGCGGCTTGAGCTAAGCTGAATGAGTCCATCAGTGACCATTATCCAAAATAGTCAGGAGAAATCCTGAATAGCAGAGAGTCCACTTTTGATTGCCAGATGTTCAGAGTGAACAAAAAAAGGTAGATCCCTTCACACATACCATTTTTAAAATACATTTCAGAGACTGAATACTGGTCTATATAGACCATTTTTCTGTCCCAATATAGCAGTTCTTATATAGCAGTTCTTATGTTCTTACATTTTGGTGAAGAAACTATGGATAGGTTAATGATTATTTTCAATACATGTTACATATAAAATAATTCAGCACTCAGAAACCTTAGCTCCACAAAGTAGTGGGGAATGTATGCTGATCAAATGAGAGCTATTTGGACATACTGTATGTCAGGTCTTTGAAGGGATTACAGTGATATGATGGTGTTTCTACAGCCCTTTTCACACAGACACTGTAACACTGATAAAATGGGTGTTATATTTTATTATACATGTTGCAGGGCACCCAGAGAGCACACCTGCAGCCCCGTAACATGTATAATAAAATATAACACTCATTTTATCAGTGTTAGAGTGTCTTTGTGAAAAGGGCCTACATGAGCAAGGCGGGGGGGGGGGTTGTGGCTGCTCAGTGGCATGGCTGCGGGGCACCCATACACATGGAGTCTGTGGGGAGGGGTTCCCATGGGCGACTGAGCACCCAGCATGGCTACCCTGATCACAGAGGCAGTCACCGCACATGTGGCTAGACAAGCATGGACCACTTCTGATTTTAATAGATGCTTATCTCAGTAAATTGCTTAACTAAGATAATGGGTGATTTCAGACGTTACGAGATCACAGTCAATCACGCTCGATTCCGTGTGGTGGCTGTGATCGCCTAACGTCTGTTGGGGGAAACGGATGTTCCCCCCCAGATGTTACCACGGCATGGGACTGCATTTAACACGAGAGCGGCCAAAGCGGCGGGACAGGAGGCTGCCGCGTGTCGAATGCAATCCCATGCCGGGGTGAACCCTGGCGTCTCGTCTGGTCGGGCGCCACGGCCCGGCATCACCAGCGGGACCGCAGGCCATGGCGAATCTGGCCCGACACGGCGGCCACATTGGCCCCACTGCCCGCCCGTCTCCCCAGAGGGCGGGCACCGGGGAGTGTGGAGGGGGCGGGGCCGTGCGGCCGCACGTTGTGCCACGCGGCCCCTCCCCAATTCCCCACCGGGATCCCCCGGCACGTCTGTTACGGCGTGACGGGGTGATCCTGGCGGGGAAGGAATTGGGTGATTTCGGTATGGGGCCAATGGGCCCCGTAACGTCTGAAATTAACCATTGTTATAGATTGGCCCCAACAGCAAGTGAAAATGGAATAAGTCTATTATTAACATCTGGACACATTTCACCTGTATTAGAGTCCATGAGTATTGTTTTGTTGTTTTGGTGTGTTTTTTTGTTGTTTTTTTAAAAAGTATGATGTTGAAACTGCTTACACTACAAAGCTGCATACTTTTAATTGAACATTTCAGGTTTATAATGTAGTTTCTAAAATAGGATTTTTACCAAATAGGTCTCTTTTTGCATGTCTTTGAAAAATAATCTGAATGCTTAACTCAGCTCACTGCTAAGTTTTATACAAGATGGATTTCACTTTCTTATTAGAAGAGATGAAAATGTTACAGTTGGTTGAACTGTACCTGTCTGGACAATGATTGTTTTCACAGCAGCTGACAGGTACTTCCTAACTATTAGCTGAATTAATACTGAGAACCATATTGATCATCACTCAGAGGCTATCAGGGAGAACAGGAAAATCCTCTACTAGGATGAATCCACATCTATCAACATTATTGCTGCCATTCCAAGGGAAAACAAAAAGTTCATTTTAAATCAGAAGCGAGTGATCTTATAACTTCCGCGACACAAATATTCAAGTTAGCCACTGTTATGTTTGCTTTGTAAGTTAATTATATTTCATTTTAATGAATGAAATGAAGTAGTATCTGGTAGTTAAGATTAACAATGAAAAGATAGTCTTTTGGTTAATACAGAACCTTGGATTGAAAGAGAACTAAGAATTCTCCCATTTTAAGGTCCAGGATGATAAAGCACGTGAGTAGATGTTTAACTTCGGAAGCACAGCCACTTTGTTAGAGAAGAGTTGTTGAAATGATATACTGCATAATTTTAAATTTAAACATCTCCTTAAGAGTCTGATCAATCAGAGGTTTAAAGTCTGGAAACTTGGCATTACTCGTGGAAAGACTGGCCCCAATGAATTTAAGGGGACTTTTGTCCACTGACTTTAATGGAGTCAGAATTTCATCCAGTGGGATCCTTCACATACAAAAGACACGCTTGTAAGGTCCCATCAGGCTGGAACCTGGCTGTTTGCCCAGGCCTTTGTATGAGGGTGGGTTAGTGGTTTTTTATCCTCCTACCCTTCTTTATTATTCTTTATTATTTGTTGTCCTCTCCCTGTTTTATCTGTAAGATTTTTATAACTGTTTTAAATGTTTTCAAGGTTGTTTTACTTTTTTGAAATTTGTTAGCCATCCCGAGCTGCTTGCAGAAGGGGCGGGGTATAAATGCATTAAATAAAAATAAATAAATAAAAATAAACTCAATAGGGATGTGCGAACGCGGTTCGGATGTTCGGAGTTCGGACCGAACTCGGTCCGTTCGGCCAACCGAACCAAACTCAAAAATGACCAAACAGTTCGGTGAGTTCGGATGAGTTCTGGCGGGAAAAACGTAAATGGAAGGCCCATTCAGGTGGGAAAAATGTGACTGGAAGGCCCAGGGAGGGGGAGGCAGCTGAGGAGCAGACTTCCTGGCACCAGGGGTGGAGAGGCTTGGAGTAGCAACCAGCCTGCCCAATTACCATCCCTTTTCTCCTCAGGTCACTGGCTTGGCAGTCTACGATTCAACATGGGGGAAGGGGGGGGCTAGGCTGCACAGAGCCAATGGGGCTTATGGTAAGGCGGGCACATCAAGTAACAAAAGTCATTGCCCTCCCCCCTCCCAATACCTTCTGAGCTAGCCACTGATCCTTAGATATATATATATATCTACAAAACAATATATATATATATATCTCATACAAAACAATACTCATGGACTCTAATACAGGTGAAATGTGTCCAGATGTATATATATATATATCTTTGTGTGCATTCTTTGGGTTGGAAGACATCAAGAAGGGAAGCCAGTCTGCTGCCCATAAGGCGGGCAATGGCGCATGTGGTAGAGGTGGTAGGGGCTGTGCCAGTGGAGTGGCAGCATGCAGCAGCAGCCAAAGCCCGTCACCATGCGCCAAACTCCACAGGCCTGATTTTTTGAGACATGAAGTTCCTCCAGGGCCACCAATGTCCCCCATTATTGATGTGATCCCCAGCAGTCCTCCTGGGGGGGGGCTGTCTGCAAGTTGAAACCCTGCTGGCACATCTTGGGGCTAATACGCTACATGTGCTGCTGCTGTCTGGTAGGGATCTGACAAGCTGTATATACAAACATACAATGAGATTCTGCCACCTGCCAGAAGCAGCCCAGAGGGGTAAAAGGTTGGACAGGTCAAATTCAGCTGGTAACAGATATAACTTTTATAATAACTTTTTAAAAAAACAAACATTAACAATATAACAAGACATAAAAATAACAAACTTAAGTGTCTCAGGGCCAAACGATACCGGTACTGAAAATAAAATCTTTGAAATCGGTATCAATATCAGTACCGATACCGATATCGATACCGATTTTCTGAATGTTCAGCCAAACTGAACTCCGCCGAATCGAATGCCCGAACCCGAACTCGGTTTTCGGACCAAACAGCCGAACGGCTGAACATCCAAATCATGTTCTGTTCGCACATCCCTAGGACCCAAGCTGCAGTGAGTCTAGATTACAGTTCTGACTGCTATGGCACCTTTAGAGCTCCACATTTGGCTCACAGGCCTTTTTTACATGTAGTAGTAGTAGTAGTAGTAAATTTTTATTGTTTTGACCGTAGGTCATAACAAATGTAAATACAAAATTAAACAAGGAAAAAACAACATTTGGTACACCTAAACATCAAATAACATTTTCTTACAAAGTAGTACATATTAGTACCTATAAATTTGCATCAAATATCATCTAAATAAAAATAAGGCACCCTAGGAATAAAACTCCTAGGGTTTAAAGACCTATAATTAAAACCACTCAGCATCATTCTTATCACCCCTACCAGCTTTCCCCAAGCCAAGTATAATACAAATCCACACTCCATCCTTAGGGATAAACTAGTTTAAACTTAGAAAGCGCGGCTGTTTCTGTGTTAATGAGCGCTTTTTCGCATATGTCCCAAAGAGGAGAAGACGACCTACCCCTCCCCTCTCAGGGAGTTACATGTCCCTCCAGGCACAACCTTCAACTTCAAATAAACAGCCTTATCCTTCTCGGGACTTTTGCTGATGGCCCTTAGCCCCTATGCGTAACAGATAAAGGACCCAAGCCTTACCCTTCTCTGGGCTTACATGGACACCGCCCTCCCGTTCCACTGGCTGTGCGGGGGTATGTGTGTGTGGTGGTGGTGGTGGGCATCCATACTCCATGCGCACACTGTGGTAGTGGATGGGTGGAATGGTGAACACACATGAAAACACCACCACCATGGGGGTGCGTGTGTGTGTCCTACCAGCGCACCCCCATCTCCACTCATCACCCACCCATGGAGCCATCTGACAAAATGGAGGAGGCTCCATGGATGGAGATGGGTGGAGGAGGATGGAGATGGGTGTGTGCCCATGGGAAAGGGAGCACATCCACGTCCATCCACTGCTGGTGCACACCCATCCCCCCACACAGCAGTACCATATGAAAATGGCCACAGTTGACCCAGGTCCTGATTGTCTGTAGGGGTGGGAAGTTTGGATCATCCGGTATCCGATACTGCTGGTATTTTGGTGTACCGGCAGTATCAGATTACTCCGGTATTTGGGGCTACTGGTACCGGTTCTCCGTGCCGGATTTTTTTACATTGTGGCCATTGAAATGAATGGCCGCAATGTAAAAAAAGAAACAAAAAAAACCCCCCAAACACTTTCCCTTCCCAGTCCAGGCTGCGCGGGTGGAAGGGAGGACACCCCCCACCCACCCTGCCCAGTCTACATTTTTTTAATTTTTTTTTCCCCCCAAAGTCCCTGCTAGTGCTGGCTCTGGGCCGCCACCGGCGACCCAGAGCCCACACCGGCAGGTAGGTACTGTGGTATTAGGGTGATCCCGGGGTGGAGGGTGGTTTAACCCACACCCCACCCCAGGGATCACCCTAGTACCTGCTAGTGCGGGCTCCGTGTCGCTGGCGGCGGCGCGGAGCCCGCACTAGTAGGAACTTAGCTTAAAAAAAAATGTTTTTAAATCCAGGCTGGGCAGGGTGGGTGGGGGGTGCCCCCCCTTCCACCCACACAGCATGGAAGGGGGAGAGGGGAGGTATTTTTTTTTCACCATTGATTTCAATGGGGACAGTTCCCCACTGAAATCAATGCAATAAATCCAGCACCGGTAATCCAGTTTTAATCCAGTAATCTGTTTTTTTGTAAAACGGTAACCAGTAAAAGCGGTAGCTGGTATTTGGCCTGATGTCCCACCCCTATTGTCTAGGCAATTGTCTGAAGTTTACAGAAAGTCTCCCAGAAACAAAGTTGTTACCTAGAACTGTGGTTCTTGGCCTCAGCCTCCTTCTTTGAACCCAAATTACTCCAATTTTGTCGTTGTTTTGGACTCCTAACTCCTGTCTTGCCTCTCGTCTCCATAGTGATTTGAACTGGCTCATTCTTGATTGAGCTCAGGTTTCTTGGTTCCTAACTTCTGCTTATTCAAACAGCTTGGTAATTTTGATTCTACCATATGCTGTTCACCAAGTCTGACCCTTGCTTACCTTTTGTCTTGACCGTGCCATTGTTGTGTGTACTGTATGGTACCCACCCCTGACCACAGCCTCTCCCAGATAATGACCATAGTCCCAAGAGGATCTGCATGGGTTCTGTGTGACACAATGTAATTTTACGGAGATGCATTCCATTTGCATGCACATGCATGGATTGCATGCACAGGCTATGTGTGGCATGGGAATTGCCCCACCGTGACCCACTGAAATGAATGGAACTTCCACCCATGCTAGTGCCAACACTTCCCCTTTGTAGCATTGTAATGTTAGAATTGAAGGAACGTGAGTATGTGGCATTTCATTCCATTCTCTTGTCCCCCCAAAAGCATGGCTATTGTGGACGTTAGGAATTATCACAGATTTCCTCAAGAGATCATGCGGCTGCTGCATTGGGCCCAAATGTAAATTGTCACCACATCAAGGAAGGATGCAAGGACACAATTGTGGGTTTTAAAGGCCACATTCTATTAATAATGTAAGCAGTCGGGGAGGGGGCAAGTGAGGAACCTCCTTGCCACCCCAAATAAACATGGACCCAGAACTGTAACTAGATAACTATCTTAACTCCTGACAGGAGGCCCCAAGGTACCACTCAAATAGTCACTTCTTGACCTAAACACACAGACTAAACTAACCTCCTTCCCACTTCCCTCAGAACACTATCTTGGGGATGGGGGATATGCAAATGCCAAAGCCCCTGTTGGGGCCAGGATACAAGAGTAAGGATAATCTGGGAACATAGTTTGACCTCAGAGTGGTTGTATGCTCTCATCAGTCCCCCAGGATGACTGGGACATTGGGTGCCCCCTGCCCTTGTATCTAGCACTATTCCCATCTTGTAAGAAGATGCTTCCAATTTGGTTCTGATCAAACCCCACAGGAGTCTAAACTATCAGCTGGACCCCCAAAGAAAGTGTGACAAAAGGCCAGGCAAATTAACCACCAAGGCAAATGGTTGCTGTGCCACACAAAGCCAATTGATTGTCTGCACTATGCTATGGGGAATTCAATAACCCAGTTCCTCAAGTCCAATCATAAGTTCCAGGAAAAATCCTTCCCAGCCTTAAAATGGCAACCAGCTTGTGCTCACAGTATTGCAAGAGATCAAGGGGGGGATTTTTGTGTGTCCTCTTGGCTCTCCCTGCATCAGGACAGTGTGGAGGGTGCCACCCAGCACAAAGTGGTGCCCTGGAAGCCCTGTCTCATGGGGCTCCCTTTGGTACCAAAAGGGAAGTTTCCTAGCAACCGCTTTTTCACCTGTGCCTGCCCCTGCTCTAGAAGCCACAGCAAGGGGTCCTTCGATCCATCCTCCCGATGAAAGGAGCAAACACAAATGGCCACCACCACCCCACCCCAAGGGAAAGAGAAGGGGAATGATAGACAACGTAGTTACGGTGAACTTTTATTGGATGAGTTTCTGTTGCAAGAGTATGCAAGCTTTCAGGCCACACATAAAACGTATCATCTGAAATACTTCGTCTCCATGGATTTCCTTGTAGCCAAAAATTTGCAAACTTTTTTGTATCTGTCTTTTAAAAATTGTCCTCAGTCATTAGTGTTATCTTTTTCTGGTGACAGCAATTTCATGTTCTCCTGTCATAACATTAAGTGCTGCCACCATTTTGTGATTTACATGATTGGCAGATCTAAAACAATAAGACATTCTGCTCCCTATTGACTACTTTTCTATTGTGTGTACCCCCCCCCTCTCCATTTGCTTTTTCACCCACATTCCTTTAGAAATTCAGACTAAAATTATAGACTTTGCATTTGCTACATGGAGGAATATATTATACCTTATGAAATGTTCGAGAATAACAGAGAAAAATACAAGATAGCTCACTATTTCCTTTGGAAGATACATTCAATTTGTATGCCTTAAAAAAAATAATACAAAAAACAAACAAGAAAAGCTTGGTTCTTGCTAAAAAGTTTTGGTTCATTTGAAAATGAGAATCATACATTTACAATGCACAACATGTACAAACTTGAAATATAATCAGTTTCTGGATTATCTGGTGTTCTGTTCTTGACAAATTTAGGGGAATTTTAGAAAAGCTTCTCCAACTTAAAAGTCTTCATTTAAAAAAAGTTCCATAGAGCTGAAATGGACAGCAAAAAAATTATCCGCAGTTAATATCCAGTGTTCCAGATAGCTCAGAGGTTATTAAGTAATGATCCTGTAACCGCGGGGGACACCAGATATTACCATTTGCTGATTACCATATATCAAAACACCATTTTCTATTTGCCCCATGATAATTTACTGTATTACTGCAAAACGAAGGCCATTTTTACACGGATGCCGCCGCACCCCCATAGGTGGAGGTGGGTGAGCACACCCAGTGGTGCAAAGCATGGAGATGTTTACAGAGACACTGCCATGGAGGGTTGTGGGAAAGAAGAGGAGGGGCCAAAAAGCACCCATCATGCACCCACCCAACCACCCAGGGCAACACCGAGAAAGCACCCATAACGTTTACATGGACCACCCATACACTGAACAGAGGAAACCCGCACCCAGCACAATGTCATTACAACATGGCTGAGGGAGGGCAAATGAAGCCACAGTACACAACACCAGCCCCTAACTTCTAGACTCCAAGCAGGCGGGGGCTGAGGGAGCTGGAATGTCAAGATATTGTCAAGCCCTGAGACACAGGCCAGACAGCTGGGCGTCACAGACCCCTCAAAACCCAGACCCCACCTGCGGACCGCAGTGCACACAAGCACACAGGAAAACCCAGCAGGATGAGGGAGAAAGGGGACCCCAACTGGGGGAGAGGGGCCGGGACCGAGCACAGGCATTGGGAAAAACAGGCAAACCCCGAAACAGGTGAGGACCACACCGACACCCCCCCCTGGCAAGGACCACCACCCAAAGAACCCCCTCAAACCCCCCAAAAACATGTCAGGAATAGGACAGCAGAGGTGATGGTGGCAGGCACTAAATCACACGGTCTAGCCAGGATCAGAGAGCACAGAGAGGAGAGGCACTACTCAACAGACACAAACTGGCTGCAATGCAGCAGCTGGCCACTAAGCATGGGGCAAAGATGCACAGGGCTCAGGATGAGCCCCACACCACGGCAGGGAAGGGGGGGCATAGAAAGCAAGGTGCACGAGGATAGACAGCCCGCCCACCTGCATGCCCCGACAAACAACAGGGAGTTGGGGATGGGACGCCTGGGGCAGTGGGAGGGGAGGACACGGGAACCCACACAAACAGCAGAGGTGGTACAACCCAGAGGACAGGGTACCAAGGAGCCAAGCCAAAGGGGCCCCACTGATAGAAAGCACAACCACAGGGAGGGGTGGAACACATAGCAACAGACCCATGCCCTGCCAGACTACCACACCACACCAAGCTGGCATGGCCCACACACAGGGGTACAACAGAGAGGAGGAGAATGCAGACACCAGGGGGAATGAAGCAAGCATAACTGTAATGATAAACCAGCTACAGCAACAGGCTCATATCAAAGCACATCACTGGAGCTGGAAGTGAACCACCCTCCTCAGATACGGATGGCCATAACAGCAGCACACCTACCATGCTGATGGCAATGTGCCCCCATTGGAGCAATCACCCCACCCTAACACCGCTGCAATCCCCCCAAGACCCAACCCCCCACAAACCACACCCAAGACACCAGCGCCAGCACCTACAGCAGCCGGTGGAATTAACCCACTGACACAACAGGAAAAAAGCAGCAGCTAAATAAGTCTAATGTTTATTGGCACAGGCACCTGTAAGATGCTACACCGGCCACAGAGAGCAGATGCCAGGGACACATGGGTAGCACCCCAAGGTGCATGGAAGGAGCAGTACTACTGATTCACGAGGTCCAAGAGGTTCACAGGCAGACCTGGAAGGAAAGCGTCAGTAGTTAGACCCACAGACCACACCACAGTAGTCAGATGGAGAGGTGGAGGGGGAACAGAAGCCAGAATCATGGCCATGGGGGAGCTATAGGGCCGTTCCATCACAGGGAGAGAGGATCCACAATGGAGGTCACAGCAACAGTGGGATCACGGTGCAGGTACTGGGCACTCAGGGAACATGGGGCCCTGGACAAGGCCCTTCCAGGTGAAGCGGCCCCAGTGGCAGCCATGGGCATGCATATGGGCATCCACCATGAAGCGGGGCAGGAGGGGTGTACCATGGCAGCAGCTGCTTCAGCATTCGAATGACTCAGCACACCTTTCAGGGCAGCCATCTCCAACTCAGTGGGCATCCTGGTCACAAAGGGGCCACCGACATCAGGGGGAAGCCCAGCTCTTCAAGGTGGTTCTGGCAATCTGATTGATGGCATGCAAATCCACGGGCATGCAGGAGGACACAGGCATAGCAGCTCGCAACATATAGACCACCAGCTTGGAGGGCCAAACCAAAGTCATGATAACCGGCCACCTGACGAGCAGCAGCAAGCTCCCAGGATTCCCATAGCAGCACAATGGAGGGTGGGGACCCATGGTCAAGTCTGCATAGAGGAGTGAATCCTAGCTCCCTGGCTCAACTCTGACATGCAAGACCCCCAAAGGGTTGGCCCAACAGCCGCATGTAATAGGACAGGAGATTGAAGCCATCACCCATGGGAAGGGGCTCACTCACCAACAGCTGGACATCGCTGCTCTGCCACAGGGTTCCCATCAGCACAGTGGCACACACCAGACACTCCTCACCAGACCAACAATCAAAGACATGGCCCATTTCATGACTGGACATGGTCTGCACAAAGGCAGAGAGATGGAGAAGAACTAAAGTGGGAGGTGAACAGCACTGAATGACCTTGGATGGAGCTGAAACTGTATGTGCTAAGAAGGGTACCTTGGCCAGCTGATAGCCTCCTGGCTCAGTGGGTCTGGGAACCTCAAAACCCACACACAGGGTGGACACATTCCTGTTTGATTGGCCATCAAGGGGCCGCAGTATCTTGTCACATCAGAGCAGGACAGCTGCTGACCTGACAATCGGTGTTCCAGAGAATGGGGGGGCCCAGCTGCATACCTCGAGCCCAACATATGGCAGTGGGGCTCAGACACTGAGGGGGAGGGGTGCAGGGTAGGGAAGTGCTATCTACTGAAAGCAGCAGCGTTGGCATAGCATACTGGTGCTGGACAGTGCATGGGGGTAGCATCAAGGAGATCCCGGACAGGTGTGCATGCCACACCCAGGTTGTTGCACCAAATGCTGAGGCCTTGTGACTGCCTGATCATCCATCTACAAATGGGAGCCGGGTCACCTGTAAGGGCGTGACATGTGGGGGGGGGGAGGTTGTGGAGTGGAGAGAGTCCTGAGAGTGATAGAGGAAGCAGAGGGAGCAAGCCGGGGGCATGTGGAGCAGTTGATTGAGCTCTGTGAAAGAGGTAGGGGGTGGGTTCAAGGTGTGTGTGGGGTTAGTGTATTCTGTTAGTTTAGAGCGTTGCTGAGTGACTGGAGTGCGTGGCCTGGAGTGTGCACAAAGGATGATAGAGGTGCGTGTGGGTGTGGAACTGTGGGGCATGAGGGGGAGCGATGTTGAGTGTGAGGTGTGCTGCCTGCGGGTGAGAGGTGCTATCACAGGGTGGCAAGCTGGTTCATGATAACTCTGCACAGGGTGTGCTGGCATGTTCGGGGCTGGTGAGTGGTCACTGGGTGTGGTTCTGGGTTCACGGGGAGTGGTCACAGTGGTGGGTCCACGATGCCCATTGTAGGTCTCCTGCAAGGGCAAGGTGCCCTAATCACTATCCTGGCCACATGCTTCAGTCTCCTGGTGCAGGTGTATGAACTATGGGCTGACCTCCTGCCCCCACCCTCTGCTGGTATACCCATGGGCCATGCCGCAGGAGGGCAGTCAAGCTTCACTGCATGGCAACAATGTGATGGACGCGGCGTTTCAAGGCCAGGTGCCATGTGATGGTGAGGACAGCAGCATAGCATCACATCCATCTTGTCCTCTCCAGGTTGTCCCTCAAAGTTTATGGCCGTTGAATGACGCTACCTATGCAACGGCTGGGTGGGTTGGATGTGGTCACAAAGCAATGACTGGTGGGAGAACATACTGGCAACCTGGACCAATGAGGACTGGACCGACCATTTACAGATGACCCGCTCCCTGCTGACCCAGTTTGGAGAGGTCCTTGCCCCTCACCTTCGGTGGAATGTTACCAACATGTGGTTCCAATTACCCCACTGGGATGTGGGAGGTGATGACAGTGTGGTACTTGGTAACCCCCGATTCCTGCTGGAGCATCAGAGAGCAGTTCGGTGTGGGGGCAGCGACAGTGAACAGGGCACTCCATGATGTATGCAACCTCATTGTCAAGCTACTCCTGGAGTGGGTCATCCAGCTACTGGATCCAGGGCTTTGAGGCAATGGGCTGCTCTCATTGCATTGGTGCTATTGACAGCACGCACATCCCAACCTTCCGCCCTCCCAATACGAGGACTGACTACCTCAACAGGAAGCAAGCTGTCTCTATGAAACTGCAGGCAGTCATTGACCACCATTGTCTGTTCACTAATGTGTACATGGGTCACTTGGGGAGAAGTCATAATGCCCAGATTCTGCGCTTCTCCCCATTCTATGCCAAGATGTTCAATGATGAGATAGTCCCAAATGTGTTCAGGGTTATCAAGGGTATTCCAATGGCATCAATTGTTATAGGGGATCCCGCCTACCCTCTGACCCAATGGATGATGAGATCCTATCCTGTTGTCCACACCCCCAATCAGGTGCTCTTCAACAAGCCCCTGGCCTCTGCATGGTGCGTGGTGGAGAGAACATTCGGCCTGCTCAAGATGAGGTGGTGCCTCTTGCTGAACCGGAGCCAGTTCAACCTCAAGCACACCCCCATCCTCGTCCTGGTGCCCTGTGTATTCCATAACATTTGTGAGACTAGTGGGGCTGCCTTGGACTAGCCCCCTCCTGTACAGAGAACGTGCTCAGTGCCCCTGTACCAGCATGTTCAAGGTGGGACCTTCAGGTGGATATCAGAGGAGAACCAAGATGCCGTATGCAGGCACTTAGTTGCCCAGCTGGTCGAGGACTGACCATTGCCTATAGAAGGCCCCCTACCAACAGTCCTGTATCACTGTTAACCTTGCATCACTACATAGTGCATTCTACCCCTGTACCTGCCTCTGTCATGTTTGCTACTTGGCATGGGTACCCCTCAAGGTCTGTTAGGTGGTGAGGTGCCGGTGTGGTTCTCTGATCCCCCATGCCATGGCAGGGTTGCCCGTTACTGCACCCTAATACTTGGTGCACTGGACAGCTCATTACACCACCAGTGAGGTATCCCTGGTACTGGAGCTCGAATGGCCATGGTGGTATGTCAGTGCTCTCTCACACCATTCCATCTACACTGTGCAAGTTATTTATTAATTATTTATTATGATTATTATGATTATTATGATTATTAACAAACTTTTATATAGCACCAGCAGTGTACTTGGCACTTTACAAAGTAACAAAATAGACATGGTTCCTGCCCTAGGGCTTACAATCTGAGAGACGGGAGCTGGGGAGAGACATAGGAAGGAGAACAGAGGGAGAGACAAGGGGTCTAACATTCATGAAGATACAAGGTCTCAGATGCACGTACTTGGCTTGGTTATGTTGAGAATAACAGCAGGCAGGTCCATGTGGCAAGGATAAGGGTACACAGACCATAGGTATTGGATATAGTGAATCAGCAGGATAAAGGGTCAGACAGAGCAGAGTGAAAGAGGTGAGTTTTAAGAAGAGATTAGAGAAACAAAAAACCTACGGTTTTACAAACTTAGTTAAGGCAGATTCATACCAAGCAAACTTTAACAAACCTAGAAATTGTGTGTTAAGGCTCCCGCCTTAACTTCCACACCATGTAAGCAGTAAAGATGTTGTATGGCTTCGCATACTGTGCTCACTTACAACTTAGGCTCCATGCACCCACACTTTGCCTTGGTCTTTCAGCTCCAATCCTCTTCCTTTGCAG
>QEPC01004066.1:1371984-1385871 GCA_003113815.1 Sphenodon punctatus | reverse complement strand
GACAGAGCAGTTTCTAGAGAGGACAAGATCAAGAGAATGGCCATTAGTATGGGTGGGGGAGTTGGTCCAAAGGTGGAGGTTGAAGGAGGAGGCTAGGGAGAGGAAGCGAGAGACTGAGGGCTGAGATGGGTCATCAACATGAATACTGAAGTCACCAAGGATGAGAGTGGGGATATCAACAGAGAGGAAGAAGATGAGCCAGTGTTGTATGTTGTTCCCTTTGCTTTGACCAATCTGCAATGGGATTGCAGATTTATAAAGGAATCTACGTACCAGCCAATGAGTGACAAGGAAGTACATGAGGAAATGGAGTGCAGAAAAGATAGAAGAAATGCTGTTTTGTACCTGTATTACCTCTCAGGATTTGAAATTAACAGCAAAGGTGTAAACAGCAAAGCAGTAAACATAAATGTAGTAAACAGGATCTCGGCAAGCAAGTTATTGATAAATCAGGAAACAAAATGTCGATCAAGACATTCCCAAGTACTAAGTGGTTTTCAATTCTACCGAGATGGTATTTGGAACCAGGATTTTGATGGGATTTCCCATTATTGTGAAATCTCATTTCATCCCTAGGTATTAGGGATTAAACAGAGGTTATATTTACAGGACTGGACACTAAATGAAACCAGAATTGGGTTAAGGCTGAAATGAATAGTAGCTTTAGTATTTATGGATATGATTCAAATTTTTAGATAGACTTCCAAAAAATATTCATAATCAAAATGGTATTCACGTCTCTGTTTTTTCAGGGGTTTTGGTTGTCCAGTTATTTTTTCCCAGTTATTTGGTTATTTATTTTTCTGATATTCTGTTGTTCGATTACTTCATTTCAACAATGGTTCATGCACAAAAACCAAATCAAATGAAGTCCCACTGACCTCAACAGAGTGAGGATGAAAGGTGTGTAAGGCCTGAAATACACAGTAATATCAATAGCAGTCAACTCTTAGCTTTTTGCATTTTCCCATTTGCTAAAGGGTGTTTAAGTGGGTGCTTGATTTGATAAATATACTTCCTGGAATCTCCTGAAAACAGGAATGCACACACAAAAACAACCTCAGGATGGCAAAGCATTCCTGTTTTCAGGAGAATTTAGGAAGTATTTTTTTATCAAATCAAGTACCCACTTAAACACCCTTTAGCACATGGCATGGTGTATATAACCATCTTCTTCTTCTTCTACTGCTTCTTCTGCATCTTCTTCTTCTTGAGTCTGATTGGAGTTCAGTCCCAAAGAACTGTTCCATATTCACAGGAATGTCTGCGAAAATGGTACAGTTGTTCTGAACCAGTGCTAGTATCATGGGAGGGGCTGATAACTTTTGTTTCCTAAAGGTCCCCTATCAAAATGATTTCTATCATATATGGTGTGATCAGAAAATAGTGTACTTTTTAAAAACTATGTATTTCTGAAATATATATTTGATTGTCTGTTGACATATGTGTATAACAACAAAATCTTCACTTTTTTTCAGTTCTGTTTTGAACAAATTGTTTCCAATGCACCTGCACACTCAAAACCTGAGAACATAATTGTCTGCTATGCAATTTAGCATTTCTTTGGAAATACTGTACATCTTTCTATGAATGCTGGTCACAAAAGTTTGCATATTGTCTCCAAAAAAAATTCATTCAGTCAAAGGTATCTGAACTACTTTATCTCCAGATGTTCCATTGTCTAGTGACTGAACTTTGAGTTTTACAGCAATAGCTTATTTGCCACCAACACACTCTCTCTAGACTGAAAATGTGGAATCTCACAGACATAACCCTGTCTGTTTTGAATTCTAACTTTTTTTTACCAAAAAAAGAAAATTCCCAAAGGTGGAGATTTCATGGAAATAGAAACTAATCAAATATTTCTCATTACTATGAACAGAAGAAATATATGCTATATTTTAACTGGAAAAGGACATTAAATCATATGTTAATCATTTCCTGCTACATTATTTCTTGATTATTTGATGTCTCATACAATGTAACAAAAAGGGGGAGGGGGGAGAATGCTGCCAGACTCTTTTTTATATCTTTTTGCAGAGGTTATTTTAAATTCTCTTTTTTTAAAAGCATTTGAAATTTAAAACATAATTTAAAACTCATATCTGAGATGGCTTTGGGACAGAGGGGAAGGAATAAAGGGGGGGGGGCATTATTTAAAACTCTTTTGAAACATAATTTAAACTTTATTGATCTCCATCTAAAATAAAGGAACATATAAAATAACATTTCTGCCTAGAAAGCATAAAATACAAAATAAATTGTAGAACTTATGTATGAAAATGAAACCATTAATCCAAGCCTAAGATGCCTTTAACAATACTAAGGCAGTTTATTCAGTTAAGTTTTTACAGTTAATTTTTTTCATATATACCAACTTATATTTGAGACAAGTAAGTGAAATACATCTCACAAATGTTTGATCATAACTGGACCAATTTTTACAAATGTCAGTGTGTATGGAAGAAGACTTATTAGTAATGGAAAATGCAAAGTGTGAGTACTATTTTCATGAATATACTGTTCTGTGGGAACAGAAGCACAATGGACACCAAATTTATAAGGAAAATAGGGTTTAGATTAGAACAAGTGTTCCCATTCTGAAACTAAATACTAATCTTTTGGAAGTGTTTAACTGTCCATTGGTACTTCATGAGTTTCTGATGATGCTGCGCTTCTGCATTTTTTCATCATTTTCATCACTTTCCTGGACTTTTGATCACTTTCCAGGGCTTTTTATCATTTTTTTGGCACCATCTGGGAATTTTTATCATGTTTTGTCACTTCTGGAACTTTTTGTCACTTTCCAGGAATTTATTGTCACTTTCTGGGAATTTTACTACAGTTTTACAGAAGTTTTATGACAATCTCCATCACTTCCACCATGCTTAGCCTGCACATCTTTTCTCCACAACCTCAGGGGTATGCAGAGAGTACACCTGTAGTTTGGGATCGACCCATAGCATTCAACTTGTGAAAAATAAATGAAAATAGTGAAATATCAGGAAAGCTGTTAAATTTCCATATCACATAAATCTCAATGAATGACTTGCTTCCAATGGAAACATCACTCAGCGAGATTTATTGTTTCAGACCTATAGGAGAATTCACTGCCAGGAGATGTTGGGAAGGACAGTACATAGTTGGTTTTAAAAAACTGGCTACATTCTTAGAAGATATATCCATAAATAGTTGTTAGGCCAGATGGTCAAGGGATCAGACCTACCAGGGGCGGCTGGTGGGGAGAGGCAGTGGGTCTCTGTGCTCCCTCCCAAGAGCCACCCCCACCTCTTAAGATTCTTCTGCCCTGTCCCCTGGAACATGGGGGGAAAGGGACAACAGTCCATGGGACAGAGGTGCAGGAACCTCATGGACCTCTGCCCCATGCCACCTCACAACATCAAGAGCCCCAACACTGTTGCCTTTCAGCGCACCCTGGATTGACAGAACGACTCCATGACATCCTTTTCAGTGTGGAAGTAATCCATGTACGCCTGTGCCTGCCACTCCCTTATCTCCAGCACCTGGAATCACTCCACCAGACTTTCCTCCACATCCCTCATGGTGGCCTAGAAACCCTTGAGGTACTTGGACTCTGTTTTCCTCAATGAGCCACATAATGTCCTCACTTTGGGGGTGTCCTCGTCACTTGGGGCCAGGAAATCATCCGAGGAGCAGGAGGGGTAAGGATGGGGACGGCGCCTCTTCCTGAGTGATTTCCTTCTCCCCTCCACTTGACATTGTTCCTCCCTCCAAGTGCTGCCAGTGCCACCAGATGCACTCCTCTTAAGCTCAATGAGGTGGAGAGTCTGGATGTGGGCAATGAGCCCAGATGTGGTCCCCTGTGACCCCCTCTTGATGTTTTCATTGCAGTCTAAAGAACATAAGAAGATAGGAACATAAGAAGTGCCATACTGAGTCATCAAACCCTGCCTGGGTCCTGTCTCCACAAGTAGCTGGCCAATCTCTGCCTCTTCGGGGGACTTCCTAACAGGTCATAGGGCAATCCATTCCCTGTTGTTCCAGTCCCCTGCCTTACCTTGCATTGTGTGAAGCCGCCATTTGGGTTATGGAAATGTTTCCATACCCCAGACCTTGTTGGCCTGCTTTGACTCTGGGATGTCAACCTTGATTTGGGGCTTTTGCCAGCATCATCACCTTCTCTGAAACAAGAACACATAGCACCTACATAATATTATGCAATCATGGTGATGCCTCCAGTCCTTCCCAGCCCAATACCCATTCTCCTACACCAAGTGGATGGATGGTGCTGCTGCCTCCTTGCCTCTTTCCCTTTCTCCCACCTACACCACCACCTCGAGTGCTGTCTGCAATTTGAGACCCTGGCATGTCTTGAGGTGCTGCTGCTGTTCATGCTTAGCTGTCCACCCACCCGCCTGTCAGCCTGCCTGCTTTTCAGGCCACATGCCTGCCAGCTTGCTCTAAAGGATAGTATTCTTCTTGTCCCTCCCTCCTCAAAGTTCTATGGAACACTAAATAAATAAATAAAAACAAATTTTACAAACCTGGCAGGGGCACCCCCTCTGCCCTCCTCCTCCTCCTCTGGTGAGGAGCTCATCTCCACCACCTTATGAGATGATCCAGCCTGGGCCTCTTCCTCCTCCATGATTTGTTGTTCCTCCATCTTGAACTTCCTTGTTATTCCTGCTTTCTTCCATCCTCACACAGACACACATAACCCAGACACACACAGCTAACTAGCCACAACAGTCACACACAACCAGTCAGCCACACACCATACCGCTGCATAGCCAATTGAAGTACCATTTCCCATTTTGGTATCATTTCCGGTCTTGCACGATCACGATACCAAAAATAAAATCTTTGTTGGAGTATGAAATCAATATCAATACCAATAACGATAACAAAAACAAAACCTTTGTTTGAAATTATGACTATCGATAATGACAATGATAATGAAAAATTGCATTTTGTTATTAACGACAATGAAAATGACACATTTTAATCACGAAAAATGAAAAACAAAAAACAACATGGGGCCCTCATGCACACCCCTAGTCCCAATCCCTTCCAAGTCACAAGACTAGCCAACCATCATCACTTCAGTCTTGTCAGGATTCAGCTTCAATCAGCTCACCCTCATACAGTCCCTGACAGCAGCCAGGCATCGGGTAAGCACTGAGACTGCAGGACCTTGGTGAGATAAAAAAGAGAGGTAGAGTTGAGTGTCATCACCATATTAATGACGTCACCACAAACCTCCGAATTACCGCACTCAACAGCTTCAGATACACATTGAACAAGAGGGGAGACAGAATAGAACCCTGTGGGACACCACAGGGAAGATCCCAAAGAGATTACGAGCAATAGCCCATCACCACCCTCTGGACCTCCCTGACAGGAAAGAGCAGAACCACTCAAGAGTGGTTCAGTGCACCCCTAACAGATTCCACAATTATGTCAACAACACCTTGTGATCAACTGTATCAAAGGCCTCAGAAAGATACAACAAGATCAACAAAGTAGGATACCCCTTGTCCATCTCCAGACGCAGGCCATCAACCAAAGCCACAAGCACAGTCTCTGTACCTTACCCAGGACAAAAAAACCCTGACTGAAACAGGTTCAGGAATTCAACAGCATCGGGATGTGCCTGGAACTGTCAGGCGACCACCCATTCAATAACCTGTTATTGAAGGTTAGAGACACTGCAGTTTTAAGGATGTCTGACACCCTCCCCTCCTGGAGGGAGGCATTAACAACCCCATCCAACAATGGATGAGCTTCCATAACCCCAAACTCTGACTCTGCAGTTGAAATGGTAACACCCAAGTTGAAGTGAATATGAGAGATTTTGTCCGCAAAGTAATTAATAAAAATGTCACAGCGGGCAACAGATGACTCCATTTTCTGGCGAAGGCAGGCCAAGTTAACCAGGTTCCTCACAACCCGGAAAAGCTCCACTGGATGAGACCAGACTTTGCAGAGGCTAGGAGAGTGGAGAAGAAAGCTTCTTTGCTGCCATCACAGCCATGGCATACTCCTTCAAAAACAATCTATGTCTCAGTCGGTTGGCTTCAGCATGAGCCAAGCATCACCGGCGCTCTGACTGTCTACTCTCCCGCTTCAATCTCCTTGGGTGAATGGTTTGGTTAAGATCTGTATTTACTCCAGATTCCACTCAATGGGCTCAATTCCATACCCCTGTGTGCATGGTTTATGCACATGTGGCTTGCACAAATGCACACAGCCTGCACGTGAATTGTGCACCGGCCATACTCCTGCCTGCATGGATGCATGTGTGATCTCCACACAGCTTGCACGTGAGATGTGCATATGCTGTTTGTGTGTCAGTTTACAGCCAAATTCTGCCAACAGGAAACTGAATTTTTCCTTTTTTGTGTATATAATATACCGAGCAGAAGATATCACCTTAGTTTAATATTCTGCAGTAAAATCTGTTTGAGTATAAGCATCCCTAGAACGTGACTTCCTTCTCCGAAGTCCCTCACTGGGTAAAATACCATTTGCCATTAACTGAAAAATAGTGAAACAGGTGTCTGCTTACTTAGTGCTTAGGATATTAACAGCAACCTAAAGTAATCCCCTTTTACTTTATTGGGTGAAATGTTCTTCTGAGGAATGATAGTGTTATTGTTGAAATTCGTGAGTAACTGCCAGTAATGCGTTCTGTAAGCAATTGATAATGTGGTTTGTATTCTGTTCCACCCTTCTCACAAACTCCAAACCTTGGGGAAGACTATTAGCCAACGTGTATTTCAATTAACCTATCCATAAAATGGGGCTGCCTATTTTCCTTAGTTTTCCAGATTATATAATAAGAGTTTTCACTTGACCTAAGTCTTACACTACCATGTTCGTTTCACTTATTATCTCTAATAGGTTGATTTTTGATCCTACAGTTGTATAAATAAATGTCTAGAGCATTTACCCAATGCACCAAGCATTCACCTTATATGACGAATGGCTAATGCTTTCACAGTTTAATATATTGACCACAACTATTATTTAGTCATTATCATTAATTGAATGGAGTCTCCCTTCTGCTGTTGTCTGCACCTAATGTTACTAATTTAGCTAATATAGTAATTCTGGCCAAAATGTTAACTAATGGTGCACTAAGATTAGTTTAATCATCAATTAAGCTTGGAAAATTAAAACATTCTCCCTACTGCCTTACAGGTACTTACAGATAAATGTGGCAAATCTAAGTTTATATAACTGAAGTAAACATGCTGCCTACAGTTTGTGTGAAAGAATGGGGTAGGCCCCCAGTCCATGTGCATATCACTAAATGATTCATAGCCTTTCTTAATGGTATCCCAGCTAATTCATTTGAGCACTCTAAGGGCTAACTTCAATTGTCTCCTTATTCCCAAGCCCACAATATTATGGTCTCTCTCACATCTGCTGGGAACAAGGTCACACACTAGACAATACAGACAGTGTCCTATTGACTGATCCCAGATGCCTTCTTATTGAAACTTGATACATGTTTAAAGCTGGAAAGGTGATGCACATGCATTTCAACCTCTGATGTCTCAGTGGCTCCCACTAGACAGGAAGTGTAAAGTCAAATGTTGGTGGAATAAAAAGACTGGAGGAACTGCTTCACATTTCTGAAGGACTTCTATTAGTGTTAGATGACATTTAGTACCTGTGCTGCTTCCCCAACTTTCCAAAATGCAGGAAACATTTCTAAAGTGACACTCTGCATTTAGATGTAAAAGGTCATTTATCGCCTATCTCACAGTAAACGAAAATTTATTCACATGTCAGATCTTTCATGTCAGGGAGAATCCAGATTGTGGGCTTGAAAAGCTTTTCATGTCATGTTTCTAATTAGCTGTATGATTCATTCTCATGAATAATATATCAAGCTGCATATTAGTAACTAATCCAGCTAAATCATCAATTTACTGTAACCCTTGGCGGCAGCAACTGTAATAATAAAAATGTCAAAGAGGTTGCAGTATTTTTCCAACAGATGTTAGAAGTTCTGTATTGTCTCTGGATTCCAAACTTCCAAATTGACTTGTCATGAGCACAGTCAATGCAGTGATGTTTTTCAAGGTGAAAAGATTATGCTGAATCCAGTCAACTGGAGACCTTTAAAATATATTAATAATTAGTGTGGGGTATAATTTCAAAATTTTATACCAGGCTTGGATGGAAACTGTTCTTTTTATGTGGAATAAAAATTTGTGGACTAAAAATTTACAACAAGGTAGTCTGGAGGGTATGGTTTAGAGAGCTGGTGTAGCTTATTGGTGGCAGTTTTGGACTTGGACCTGTGAGGTTAGGGTTCAAATCCTGTCTTTGCAATGAACCTACTGACTGGCCCTAGGTAATTCTCTCAATTTCAATCCTCATCTGTAAAATGGAATTTTAAAAAAATAGAAATATTATTCAGTGCAGACTCTGGAATACCAGTGTAATGTGTTCCCAGTGACCCATCCCTGACAGGAAGTAGGATACAGCATTCTTCACCAACTGCAGCTTCCAAACAATCAAGGGGAGCCCCACCCAGAATGCATTGCAGTAGTCTAGCCTCAAGGTACAAAGGCATGAATGACGGTAGCCAGGTTCGTGTCTGATAAAAAAAGGTTGCAGGAATCTCACCAGATGAAGTTGGTGAAAAGTGCTCCTGGCCACTGTCTGAACCTGGCAATCCAGGCTCAGCAGTGGATGCAAGAGCACCCTAAGGCTGCAAACCTGAGTAACTAAGGGAGGCCGGACCCCATGAATAACAGGGGGTATTTATAAATGTGACTCTACCACGTGTGGCCATGTGAAGTCAGGTGTGGCCACGCATGGAGGTGTCATGTCTGCTCCCTCCTGTCAGTTGTTTGCTGTGGGTTGGAGCAGAGTTTACCTCGGACCATGACAGAGCTAACTCTGGGATGTGCACTGGGCTCTCTGCCAGCACATATTGTGGAGTTAGCCTCCCATGGTGTGGGGAAAGCCACCCCGGACAATGGTAGAGCAGGTCATCATATCTGATGGCCCACTCTACCTAACTCTGGCTGGTGGCTGGAGCTGTTCCAGGCAGGCACAGCAGCCTCATAGGCTGCTGCACCCACCTGTCAGGGAGGAGGCGGGACCATGCTGAGAAGTGCGGGGGGCAGGGTCGTGCAGACCTATGTCTGCACATCCCCACCCTCTCCCTGCCCCCTCCCCAGCCCTGGCCTCCGGCATGTTTGTTTGCCAGCTAGGCCGACTCCTGCCCGTGATGAGGGCTCTCATCATGGACAGGATGAAAGAATGGTGGCTCGAAGAGCTGTCACATTTAAAAATACACAGGGATTCCTCCCCCAGGTCACAAAATCAGTCAACTATCATCACCTTGGTCTTGTCTCAATTCAGCTTCAATCAGCTCGCCCATATCCATTCCCCAATGGCAGTCAGGCACCAGATAAGCACTGAGAGTGCAGGACCTGGGTCAGATGAAAAAGAGAGATAGATGCAGGATACTGTGACTGCCAAGCAAAGAAGGCAAGCTGATGAATTATTCTGTAGGGCTAACCCTACTCAGGAAGTATTTTATTCAAGTGACCCCATTTTGAGCTTTGGCTTGAATCTGCAGATCCCCTCCCCTCAATATTCATCCTGTGCTATCTGTGACTGTTGCTACAGATGTAGCTGAGACTTTGTTTGTGATCACCCTGACAGATATTGTTAAAAAGCTCCACTCCATCATTTGATGTTCATCACCGATTAGCTCATTTGGCAGCTATAATTTCCCACTGTTATGAGTCACTGGGTATTTTCAGACATGATGGGACTGATTGGCCCCGTCACGGAAACAACCTTCGGGATTCCCCGCCGGGATCAAAGCAGCACGTCCAACAGACGTGCCGCCCGATCCCGTTGGGGAATCTGGGGAGGGGGCAGGGTCACGTGACGCAACGCACTGCCGCGTGGCCCCAACCTTCCCCAGCAGCCTGCCCTCCTGGAGACAGGCGGGTTCTGTGGCCAATGCGGCCACCACGCCCGCCCGCCCCGGGACATTGATCACAGCCTGGAATAGGAGGACGAAATAGCCAACGATTCCAGGCCGTGGTCAGCGGCCAGACGTGACGCTGACACGCTCAACCACGGGGTTTACCCGTGGTTGAGCGTGTCAACGTCACGTCTGTTTAGTGTAACACCGGGTATTCACCCCCGTGAAAACCCCGGGTATTTACCCCCTACTCCTCCGGTGAGTAGGGATGGTAGCGTGGTAAATCTGATTCCCCTCGTGATTCACGGAGGTGAACAGCTGGCGTAACACTAAACAGACATTACGGGATTCCGCTCACCACATAGGAATTGACCGTGGTTGAGTATGATCTCATAACATCTGAAAATACCCACTGTTCCATAACTGTAAATTATTTCTGAGAGCATCTTTAAAACATTTCCTTTTTCCTACAAACCCAAGCACAGCAGGCCAATTGCTTGGGTTTATGATTTATTCTTGTTTTATAATAATTTTGCTTTTAGATGGGGAAATATATGTGCTTATTGCACTAAGCCAGAGCAAACAGGCTCTCTTTGTGCTCCAAGCAAACTATAGGGAAGAGATAGAACTTAATCACAGTAGCTGCAGTCTGTCCAGTCCTTCCGTCTTTCCAGTTCTTCCTGTGTTGCTACAGTTTGTGCAATGAATGGGCACTTTGAAATGGTTGTGGCTCAGCTATAGTCTCTGTGAGACTTCATCAGAATAAGCAGTAGTTAAAAAGGCAGCTATTATCTATTTTACTAGTAATTTTGTTCATGTTTACTCCTTCTCTAGCTATTCCTCTCACCTTCCCATTAAGAGACCTGTATAAAATAAAAACACTTCATATAGAAAAATAAGTAGGATCTGAAATCCTACTTCTACGTGTACTTCTATGAGAAAAGCTATGTGTACTGACTGTGTACACAGAGAAATCAAATTGACAACCTTGTAGATGTAAATTAATGAAATGAAGGTGAAATGAATATGCAATTTTAAATTTGTAAATAAAATTTGGAGATGCATTTCCAGACGTGAATATTCATTTCATATTTGTTAGTGTCACAAAATCCATCACCTTCGCTTATTTGGTTATTCACTTATTCTGTTTTCTGGTAATTTGATTCAGAATTTTGTTTACTTTGTTTATGGCATTCACTTCATTATTCAGTATTTTTTTGATTGGTTCTTTTCATGCATTGCATTACATAGTCATACCAATAAAATTAAAATTCAATTCAAGAATTCTCACTGAAGAAAATCTAGTAGATGTAAATTAAAGGGAATGAAGGTGAATAACTTTCAGTTATGTGGGTCCCTAAATGGTCTAGACCCTACATAACTGAAGGACTGCCTGTCCTTCCTTGTCCCACTAAAGGTCCTGAGATCGTCTGGGAGTGCCTCCCTGTGGGTACCATCATTAGCCTGGTTCATACAACATGGTCTCTCAGGAAGGTGAAAGAGCCCAGGCATGAGTGTCTTCTGGAGGCAGTGTAAGACTTTTTCTTTTTTTTAAAGGCATTTTGCCAGAAGAAATAGGGGAGGGGTGGTTTTGGGGTAGGAGAGTGAGACGGTTGAGTGTGGGGAATGGTGCTATTGGGTAGGTTTAGTTGTGGGATTGTGGGGTTTCTTAGGATTTTTTATGTATTCGTTTTAACGTTTTTATGATTGTGAACCACCCTGAGTCTTCGAGAATGGGCAGCATATAAATAAATAAATAAATAAATAAATAAATGGTAATTTCAGAAGTGACGCCACAAGTCAACCATACTGGATCACAGTGAATCCAGTGTGATGGCTGTGATCACGTGAACATCTGTTTGAACCCCGCCAGATGTTCATCACAGTGAATCTCTGGTGGGGGTCAAAGCTAACCATGGTTCTGGATCCGAGGCTGGCCTCATGGCCAGAACCATGGTTAGACTGACCATGATCAGGAAAGGAGCAAAAGTAACATTGGTTACCTTGCCCTGTTCTGGAATCATGCCCTGAACCACAATATGGGATAGGGTGCAGCAGCCTCATAGGCTGCTGCTGCGCCCATCTCCCCAAGGGTGGGTGGCCGTCGCAGTGAGGGGGGTGGGGCCAAGTGGCCGCACACCATGCTGCTCGGCCCCACCCCTTCCCAGATCCCGTAGAGTGTTGGGGTCGGCATGTCTAAAGGACGGTTGACCTCATCATGAACTGGGATCTGAGACGGATCCTGGTCCGGGGGTTCAGTGTGTTGGGCCTCCAGTCCCAGCACGTCTGAAAATACCCAAAGACACAAAGTACCAAATTAAAAAAGATGGATAATAAAGTGAATACAATTTTAAAAATAAAATAAAATAGCACAACTACTACTGAATTAAAGTACTATAATTCATTTTGCGCAAACAAATTTGAATAGGTTGATTTGGATGAATTTTTTTGCAAATATTAGATTCAGCTTTAATTAAAAACAACTGAGGCAGATTCTTCTTAAAGGGATACATGCCCACTTAGATTAGGGCTGCACCAAATAGTAAACATTTTATTTGCAAGAGTATTTTCAGAAGTGAAGCTACCATGTTTAGACCCAATCCAGGGTAATGACTGCTGCCGCGCCGCAGATAGGCCGGTACCCAGAACAGGTATGATGGTGTGCTTTACCACACTTTGCCCTGAACCATGGTAGTGCTTACCACCAGCTGTTCCCCACGATTTTCCGAGATCACAATTGGTGGTAACTGCTACCACAGTTCAGGGCAAAGTGTGGTGAATGGCTGCCGAACAGAAGTGAGAGTAGTTGTGACCCCAGGGTGAGGTAAAGTGTGGTAAAGTGAGGCTAAGCATGGTAGTGTCACTTCTGAAAATACTCTAAGTTTTTCTGAGTTTCCAAGGACTGGCTCTGAGTGTTTGACCTCAGTGCTTGGTAAAATACCTGGTAAAATAAAACCAAGTACCAAGTATTTTCTGAGTTCTAAATATTCATAAATAGGGGCAGGAAAATCCCTGTATGTTGCTCATTCAAGGATTTTCCGTGTAAAGTGTACTGGACTGAGGACCGGAACAATCCCTCAGTTACTTGGTACTCGGTAAAACAGAGTAGAATACAGAGATACTTGGTAAAAAATAAATAAATTGAATTTCAGCACTAAATTAGGTACTTCAGTGAAGTGTTTGTAGTTTCCAAAATATATTTCCTCATTATACTTCATTATTTCATATGCACAGCACACACATATTATTATTTATATTATTATTTTGTGTTGATGTGAGAAGAGTCCAGCTATTAAAACTTCAAAATATGTTTCCTTAGATGTTTCACATTGAAACAAATCTGACTTGGTTGGTTTCAGAATAAGCAAAAGGTGTTCACAAGGTGGAAGAAGCTGATATCCACATTACAATGCAAAGAACTATTCTGATCAACTCTCAATTTCAGAACTCTACAAGGTGCATACTAATGTTTAATTTGTTCTATAATGAGAGCATGCTGGAACCAGGTACATTTGAACATTTTTTCAAAGGTTCTCTGACAGGCAGTGCCTGTTACGGATGGGCAAACAGATTGCAGTTTGGCTTTGGTCGTTTGGTTCGGTCCAGTTTGGTTTGCCCATTTGGTTCACCCGTTCAGTTTGGTCGCCGCGTTCGGGTTTGGCCATACGGTTCGGTTGTGTTCGCTTTGGTTCAGGCATTCGGAAAAAGTATCACAGGAGCCCATGATTGCCCTGGAAACAGGAGCTTGTGTGGAGCTTGTGTGGGTGAGAGTGTGTGTTGTGTTCGTTTTTTATTCATGTGTGTTTTGGCTGTGTGTTGTGTTGGTTTTGGTTTGGCTGGTTGGTTAGTGTTGATGCGTGCTGTGTGTGTTGTGTTGGCTGTGTTGCGTGTGTGTTTTTAAAAAATGGAGAAGAAGGTAACCAGTACCACCACCATTCTGG
>QEPC01004066.1:1304961-1371884 GCA_003113815.1 Sphenodon punctatus | reverse complement strand
TTTATATTGGAATTCATGCCATTCCAAGCATGTAAAGAAGAATATTGTCTACAGCTTGGCCCTGAGAATTAAACATATTTGTAATAATAACATGTTACGTCAAAAAAATTAACTAGCTCAAAGAGTGACTCATATGTAGGAAATGTCCTTCACATGTTATTGACCACATCTACTGAGCATCTATTCTCAAAAGGGAATCGGTCCTCCAAAAACCTATGAGTGAAAATACTAAAACAACCCATCCCTTTTGTGGTTGACTTTCACCTGGCATCCCCTAATTTTCATCTGGCTATTAAGGAAAGCTATCCTTTGGTTGCCAACTCACCAGGTATTTCTATTTCTATAATCAAATCCCCTCTCATAGCCTTCCATCAACCTCCTACCCTACATAAATTGTTAGTAAGAGCACAAATTCAACCACCTATACACAATCCAGGATCACACCATTGTAATTCCAGTCGGTGCATCACCTGCATGTATATCAGAGGGACTGCCATCTTTAGAAGTAGTGCAACCAGCAAGACCTATATTATTATACAGAACATCACCTGTAAATTCAATTATCTCATATGTTATTGATGCCTTGGATGCCACATTCAATATGTTGGAAAAATGATTACTGAACTTCGCGCACATTTTAGAAACCACAAATCGGCTATCACCACAAAGAAGGTAAAACAACCTGTTTCTAAACATTTTAACTCTGATAGCCACAGCCTTTCAGATTTGGTAATATTCCCCATAGAAAATCCACTGATACAATGGTAACTAGAAGAAAGGGAGGACTTTTGGATATACAGACATCGTACCCGTACACACCTAGGCCTTAACCTAAAAGTCAACACCTAAGATCGTCCTCATATTTAGTACTTCTCCCCTCCCTTTCAGCATCATCTGCCTTGGAATTCTTCTTCCCTCAACACTCTATACTCTGTTACCTTGACTACCAGCAACATACACTTTAAATCTAACTGGTTACTGAAGAAGGTGGAAGTTGAAATGTTTAACTAAAATTTAATTTACCTCTGTTTGGTCATTCACTTTTTGACAGACAATGTGTGTCTGTGTGTGCGTGTGTGTCTATACCTAACCTATGTATAATACAAATATTCCTATCCTATAATCTTAATATATATAACAAAACAGCCTAGTATCTAAATATCTAATCCCAGACTGAGCAATAGCAAAACTACACCCCTAGGGCTGAATGTAGTCAAAGTGTTGGACAAGGTGGATGACTTTTGCAGCAGAACGCTGAACAGAGATGAGGGGGGAAAGATCAGTGCAGGAGAGACCAGTAAGGAGGAAGTTACAGTAGTCAAGGTGAGAGATGACAAGAGCATGGACTAGGGTTTTTGTAGTGGAAAAAGTAAAGCAGGGTCGTATTTTAGTAATATTATACAGGGTGAAGCAACAGGATTTGACAATAGCCTGGATTGAGGACATAAAGGAGAGGGAGGAGTCGAAGATGAATCCCAAGCTATGCCCAAGCTATGTAAGAGCCACCAAATGTGGCTTTTACAACAACCAGAGATCTTTCAGCATAAAATGAGAATAGACCATTGTGCATGCACAACCCAAAGGAACCAGGCAGACACAAGTATACTTTTATGGGCATTGGCCGCAACTTTATTAAACAGTAAACAACAGTAAACAGACACCCAGACAAGGGCATAAACCTGTGTTATAACAGCAGGTCCACGCTTTTTAACCAAAAGTGGGGGCCGGGCTAACCCCCACTGCACCCCCACCTGGGTGATAATCCTTCCCAGCCAGGTCACCCTCCCCCGGAAGGGAGAGGCAGCAGGGCCCCCCCAACCCAGCCATCTATAGCCTGAAGTTGGGGGTTCCCTGCCACCCCCCAGATGCCTTACCACCACCCCCAAATTGGGTAAATGGGGGGGTGCCATGCAGCCCCTACTCTTAAGGAGCTCTGTGTGGTCCCTGAGCTGTTAACTGCCACAAAAAGGGGGTGCAGAGATACTCCAGGCCCCTTTACCCTACACAGGTATGCCCCAGGTGCTGCTCAGTGCTTCAGTCCCTCAGCCACATCACCTAGCCAGATCTGGTTGCCCTCTGTCAACTGGTGGACCTCGGCCTCCAAAAAGAGTCCTGGGACTCGGGACGAGATCCGCCCATGGTGGATCATAAACCCGTCAATGCTGCTCACTGCCCTCCATACAGCCCTATTGGCCTTCCTCTTTGCTCTCTCAATCTTTCCTGGGTGTGATACATAATACCAACTTCTGAACTCCAGCATGTCAGATCACCCGATAGATGTGCTTGGCCAAGTGGTGTGAAGCAGGGACAAGGTGGCACAAATGCGGCCTGTGAGATGGAATGCAGGCTCGAGGCTGAGGTCATTTTCCCCAAGATGAATGATCAGGATGTCCGGATGGGAGGGGCTAACAGATTCCCTCCTTATCAGGACACTCAGCAATCTGTCCCAACACATGCCACTGATCCTGATCCAGGTCAAACATGCCCTTGGATACAGGCCAAGATGTTTGCCGAGGCCAGAAGAGGTTACTTGTGTGCCTGCCCACCGAACAATACTATGGTATATATCCAGACCTCTATAGGTCTCTCATAACCTGCTAGAGATACATACAGTTAGTGAATAGTATCGTGCAGGGGGACCAGACCAACACTTTCCCCCAGAGGTCTGATGTATGCTTGATAAGCATTCAACCTCCACCACCCCAGTTCCTGAATCTGGGAGGCTGGGATTCCCATGATTGAGGCTGTGGACGCAACCCCTATGTGGAAGGAATACAAGCCAAATGCCATGAGCTCGAGACCCAATCTGTTTAGGCATCTTCGGAAGATGGCCATAAACCGAAACTTAGTCAGGAAGACCCCATCCACAAGCATAAACAAAGGGCTAGGTCTGCCCGGCCTCAAGGGAAAATATGTTCCGAGGGCTGCCACTGGACAGATAGATGTGAATCGTGTAGGTGACAGCGACAAAAATTTCCCCCTCCCCAGTTTATCAATTTTGGACTCTCGAAATAAAATCCTAACCACCCCCTACTCCAATTTAACATCCCCTACAGCTAACACGTGACCCGAAGAGTCAAGATTAGAAGAGGCCACCAGCTCGCTTATGCCTGCGGAGGGCCATAAAAAAGGATGTGACAAAGGCTGCTCTGAACAACACGACCTCAGAGCTGCTGGGACACACTGCCAGCAGTATCTCAGAAATCTGCACTAGGAGGTTTACGGAGACTGGCAGACGCTTGTCAAACCTAAAACCACATCCCCTTGCCCACCCTTCCAGGACCCTCCTTAACTGTAAGCCAGTGCATAGATCAGCAAACCCCCTTAGCTTTACTAAAAAATGTAATGGCAGCCAGACTGTTCCTAATAGTCCTCACTGCCAGCCCCCTATGAGGTGGGTCTGCTGCAAAAAGTTTAACAAAATCGAATGGGATGGGCCATTGTCCCTCAATACCATGCTCAGCTAGATACTCCCGGAAACTTTCAAAACTCCTCTGGTAGGCACGCCAGGTTCCCACAGTGACCGATGCCTTCACACCATCATCTAGTAGCCTGTCCCCAGGGCCCCCAAGGCCTCAGGCATCGCTTCTGGATCTGGGTGTGCCCCAGAGGCCAAAGAACGGAATCTCTCAATCTGAAAGTGAGAGAGAGCATCTGCAATTTCATTCTGCATGCCAGGCATGTAACATGCTGTGAAACACATGTTCAGCTCCAGGCACTGCAGCACCAGTCACCTGACAAGTGCCACCCTCCCCGCCCCCCCGAACATCTGGGTTCCAGGGCCGGTCCACACAAGTGCCCCCCACCACTTAATTGTAGCATGTAGGGGGGCTTTATTCACACAGTACAAAAACTGTGGAATTAGTAGCTGGTATTATCTCCAGTTATTATACTAGCCCATTGTGTAATGTGTGAAAACAGCCTTAGCTAAGGGTCATTGGTTATTTTAGCGAGACCAGTTTCCATCAAGTGGAAAGAGCGGAAGTCCAACTGAAGAGGGTAAAGGGAGAGATTTGAAGAGAGGAAATCAAAACAGCACTTGTAGACAGCATGCTTCAGGAGCTTGGAAGCGAAGGGTAGGAGCGAAATAGAGCAATAGGCCATTTTCAAATGGGTGGGTGCATGGAGGGGATGGGTGGGTGGTGCGGTGGGTGGGTGGAGAGTGCATGGTGGTGCGTTACAACAGACACCAACCCACCTCTACCCACCTCCACGCAAGGAGCACCTGGCACTGGCGCCCGTTGCTTTTTTCACACAGACACGCTAACACTGATAAAATGGCTGTTACATTTTATGATACATGTTGCAGGACTGCATGTGTGCTCTATGGGTGACCTGCAACATGTATAATAAAATGTAACACCTATTTTATCAATGTTAGTGTCTGTGAAAAGGGCCCATATGAGGAGATGGGTGTTATGCGGGAGTGCACCCCCCACCCCACCCACCGGCATTAAAATGGGCAGACACTCCCACCTGCACATGTGGGCAGGGGCAGCGTCCCTTTGAAAAGGGCCATAGTTGGAAAAGTCAGAGGAGTCAACAGTGACCTTCTTAAGTATAGGGGAGATAGCGGTATGTTTGAAGGCCAATTGAAAAGACCCAGTAGAGTGGGGGAGATTGATGATGTGCAGCAGAGAAGGTAGGTACAGCAGTGGAGGCAATCACACTGCACCATGGGATTTCACAGTCTTCCTTTTGATTCCTAATCTAGATTAACCTGTTCACATTGCAAATCAGGATTAATTCTTATTCCTGATTAAAGATGATCATGTAAAACGTTACTCCTGAATAATAACATGAATTAATTGATCTGGATTAAAAACTAATTCAGGTTAACTGTGATTGTGGGTATTTTCAGACGTTATGAGATCACAGTGAACCATGGTGAATACCCACCTGTGGTCAATGTGTCTCGAACGTCTGTTTGGCGGCCGCCAGATGTTCGCCACGGTCAATCTGCACAAGGGGTCAATTTGAACCACGCTTCCTGGGCTATCTGGGGGAATGTCCTGGGAAGCGTGGTCAAACGGACCCCCGGCAGGGACCAACAAAAAGTAACGTCTGGCCGCTCGCCATGGCCCAGGATCACCGACGGGATCCCGGGCCGTGGCGCATTTGGCCGGACGCGGCAGCTGCATTGGCCCCGCCGCCCGCCCGTCTCCTCGGAGGGCGGGCGGCGGGGTGCGTGGAGGGGGCAGGGCCGTGCGACCGCACGCTGCGCCAAGCGGCCCCGCCCCCTCCCGGATTCCCCGCCGGGATCCCCCCGGCACGTCTGATATGGCGTGACGGAGTGACCCCGGCGGGGAATTAATGGGTTGATTTCGGTACGGGGCCAACGGGCCCCGCAACGTCTGAAATCACCCTGTGTAAAAACAGCCTCAGAGTTTTCAGCCAGTTGCTGGATCTAATCTTTCTCAGATTGCTACCAGATAAAAAATAATATCTGATCACTGTCCAGCATGAAAGAGTTAATGGTCTCAGGAGCATGTTCCAATGTACAAATATTATAATCACAGCAGACAGTAACTGACATGCTTATTTGGGAGTCTTACAGGAGTGGCCAAAAGATTACATGGGCATGGAGACTGAACTGCTATTTCACCTTTAAAAGTGATCCATTCAAACCAAGGTTAAGTTATTCTGATGAGTAAGCGTGTACTGCTGCTGTCCTTTTCCAGCTCCTGTTGAGTAAAAAAAAAAGAACAGGTTCTTGCTCTCAATCCAACAGTCTCTAGAAGCCGAATATATTTTAGATTTGAAAGCCACAATAGCTAGTGGCAGAACAGCTAAGAATTCTAAAGCATCAGGACCAACTTTATCTCTGTGTGTGTGTGTCTGTCTGTCTCTGTCTGTCTGTGGAAAAACTACATCTAACATGAGTTAGGAAATATGATTTACTTTTCTTCCCAGTGCTACTCCTGTTTGAGCAATACTTGATGGTATGATTCTCATTCATCTAATTGCAGGTACACGAGCCTGGGTGTAAAATGCTCATGTTCCCAGAATGGCAGCTGACTCCATTTGTACAAAACTTGATTTGAAACAGACACTCCTTCCCTGCTTGAAAGGCAGCTGCATAGGACTATTATACTTCGGGAAATTAAAGCCTGATGAGGCATTCCCATATACAAACTGCTATTTTCTCCCTTGCACATATCATAGTGAGTTCTTCACTCACATGTGTACCATGGGATGACTGAGGATTGTGCCCACAGATATAGAACACTATTTCCTTATTATTTTATTTGTGGAAGTACTTCCAAAGCATTATTTTCATAAAAAGTAGCATGATGTAGAAAGCAAATATGGCAATTCATTGAGTGTTAGATATGTACTGTTGGATAACTATCTAAATAAGCATTTCCTTTCTTTCCAACATGTGATAAAAAGAGGTTGTGTATTTTCAAATCTAACTCATGTGAAATGTAGCTTTTTTCTTAATAAATGTCTCCACTTGCTGAAAAATATTTTTTTTTGCAGCTCCCAAATTGAAAATTATTATTCATTTGTGTGTGTGCACAAAGTCCCGCTTTCCAGAAAAGTGCTTGGTCCAAGTATGCTGAAAGACCTGGACACTAGCAGGCTACAATATTTTGCCACTAAGGTGGGTAAAAAAATTGTCCTAATCCTATTATTCGAAATGAATTAAATAGGAATGGAAAGAAATAGAACAGAATTGCCGTGATCCCAAACCTCCTGCACGTGGAATCCACACGGCTTGCGTAGGCGTGGCACAATATCCCTGCTATGGGCGCATGTGTGGTTTACATTCATGTGTACGCATGTATACCGCATGGTGCACACAGGACGTGGGGTTGGTCCCAGTGTTTTCTCAGAACATCTGAGCTACTCACCAGGCTTAATACTAGTGGAATTCTTTGGAGCAGGGGGTTGGACTACATAACCCTTGAGGTATCTTCCAACCTACAGTTTTATGATTTGATGTTTGAGTACTACTTGCTGCTTCTGTAGTAAGGAGTAGTGCATCTCCAACCACTGCATTTGCGCTTAGCTTTGGGTTTCTCAGTATTGCATCCGTTTGGGGATGCCTCACTTTAAGAAGGTTACTGAAAAGCTTGAGATGATTCAGAAGAGAATAACAAAGATGATAAAGAAGATGGAAGGAAAAACCCTCCAAGACAGTGGAATAATCTGCCAAGGGAAGTTGTGGGGTCCCTCTCATTGGAGGCCTTTTAAAATAGGCTATCAAGACATTGCTCAGGAATCATATAAGGAGCCATCTTAATGGGCTGAACCAAAGAACACCCCAGGTTCTTTCCTGGTCTACCTTTCTATAATTCTATAGAAAGAAAACTGCTTTTGACTGCTAAGAATGTGAACTGTTACTTTGGAGTACACAGTGTGTGGTTTTTATATCGGCAGTTAGTTTTCCGTCATGCTGAAACAACATATTGCACATTACAAGGCTGTCATCTTTGATTCCATGTCTATCATCTTGCAAGACATCTTTGTACGAAAAAAATAATCTCTCACAGTCCTTACATTTCACGGACTCTATAGAGTTCTGAAAGAAATTACAGACAGGTTTAGAATCCATGTACCTGAATGAACATCTGAATTTGCTATTTTTGTGTAGTTTGCCAAACTTGTTACTCTATGTATTCAGCCTTTGAACAACTTGGCCCCTTGTTACTTCAGTATTTTAGCTATTCAGTTCTCCAGTAATTCAGCTCTTTGTTTATTTTTGCTCTATCCAATTGAATACTACCCTTTCCATTGTCTAATATGAATTAACCAAGCAACAGCATACAGAAATTCAAAAAGAACTCCTGAATGCCTCTCTGCTGAATCACAAACTGCATGAACACAAAGTGAGAAAATACTGAACTGCCAAATATCTAGTCATAAAAATACAGTAGATCCAGTTCTGCAAACCTGAGAATGAATTCACCTTGTATTCCATCATTCAATTAAGGTGAACTGGATGATTAAGATATTTTCTTTGAATTTTCTCTTCAGCACATGAAGATGTGTGGGTGACAATACTTTGTAAGTGCTCTATTACAATAGTGGAGTTCCACCAATCAGTAGTTAATTCCTTCTTTTTTGCTCTTTGCAAACATACTTTTCAATGACTAAAAGATATGGAGAAGCAAAGTAGCAGAATTATACTCAGGCAGTCGTACGCATATGTGCACATACATACCACTTGGAACTTGCTCCTGTTGAACCCAGAAGTTCAGTTTCTCAGCTGGTGAAAACTGGCAAAGATCCATTCACTTCAATGGGAAGGTGCCAATTTATACCCTCTAAGGATCTAGCTGTGAAACTCACTTAGAGTGAAGTGAAGTGAAAGTTGTAGATTGTTTCGGCAATTAAAGAGGCTTTCATTCCACTTAGAGCTAAGCTCTGTTGCACTTACCAAGCGTGATCTTGCAGTCGTTATGAAGGCAAATTTTGACTGCAGTCGATGGAAATTTTGCCTGTGTAGTAACTTCATAATTATGTGTGTAATGAATTTCCACTGAACCCTAATCAACTTTCAAAGTACTTATCACAAAAACGCATACATATACATACATTGTTAGTGTTTGCACTGTAAACATATGGATGATTCAAATTCTTTTCGGATTTCACAGAATAAATAGCAGTCTCAAGGTTGATAGTATTTTGTGCAAACTCTATTGATCAATGACAATACAGAAAATGTATGTCCTAACTTGACTTACCTAAAGGATATTGGCACATTCTGTTACATTCACGATTTAAATTACAGAGTGTATTTGTGACAAGCAATTGACTATTTAAATTGTACATGGGATTGCTTGTGTATGGATGTCACCCAAATTGTTAGCAGATACTCTGGGGTTAGCAGTTACATTAACAAGTTGAAATACATATAGGTTACGGTTGCACAAGGAGTTAACAAATTAACCTTGTGATGCGGAAGGCCAGCTGAGGTGTTTAATGGTTCAAATAACTGCTGGTTATTTGGGTACAGAACCACAGCTGAGGTTTGGCTAAATTAGTCAGAGCTGAGAAAATTAACAATATGTTCTCATGAGCATGCAAGATATGGGGTTTGTACGCTGAAGGAGGTCCCTCTTCAAGGGCTAAATGTAGGGCTGAACGGGAAGATAAATCTTTTATCACAAGAAACATTGTGACTCTGGTGCTAGTTCTTAGTTGAGAAAATTAATTTAAATTAAATAAATCACTGCATTTGCACAGTGACTGCTGGACTGTTTTGTACATGCATAAAATGGCTACCACCCTTAACAAAAATGGCAACAATGAATTCACCACCATTTTGGCTAAGGGTGGTGGCTATTTTTGTTAATGCGCAAACAGTCTGGCACCCATTTTGTGAATGCACAATTATTTTATTATTTTTTATTTTCTCACCGAGAACTCAGTGAAAATGTCCTGGTTCTCAGTTCATCTTGGACAAGTCATGAACTGGGATTTCTATGAGATTCTTACTTTTTGCAAAATCTCATTTCAGTCTTAGTTAAATGTTGCTCTGCCCCTTAAGGCAGAGCAGAGTTTGCACACATACACACATACAAACACACCTGTTGAGACAGAGGAGCAAAAGAAACCTGATAAACACCAGAGAAATCTGAGTGAGGCCAAGAGAACCTCAACTTTATATGCCCCTGCCCAGCCTGGCACTCACCATAAAGGCAGCACAGGTATCTGTCTAGGCAGTAAGTTAAAGGAGGTGACAAGAATGCAGCCACCCCCACCACCAGTAAACTCAGTAGGGATGTGAGAACACCGGGGGCTTCAGTGTTCGGCCCGTTCGGGGTTCAGCTGAACCTGAAACCATTCGGTTCGGCATGTTAGGCCTGAATGGGTTCGGGGGGGTGAACCCATTTGGGGAGAGGGGGCAGTTTTCCCTTCCCACTCCAGGCTTCTCAGGTGGCACCAGGGAGCACCTCCTCCCCACCCTGCCCAGCCTCATAATTTTTTTTATCCCATCCCCACCCCAGGGATTGCCCTACCTGGTGGTGCCGTGGCTCCGGCAGCAGGTCCGGTGGCGGGTCTGGAGGCGGTGGCACTCCAGGTACTTCAGGCCGCTACTAGGCCTTCTGGGTCAAACTGGAAGGCCTAATAATGGCCTGAAGTGCTCCAGAGCGCTGCCACCGCCAGACCTGCCACACCTGCCACCACTGCTGCCGGACCCGGAGCCTGACCTACCGGGTGGTGCCGGGGGTCTGGCCCCTAGTCTGGTGGTGGCAGTGGCAGCGGTGGTGGGTCCAGTGTCAGCGGTGCTCCAGAGCGCTTCAGGCCTGTATTAGGCCTTCCGGGTTACCCGGAAGGCCTAGTAGTGGCCTGAAGTGCTCCTGAGCACTGCCGCCTCTGGACCCGCCACCACCAGACTCGGGAATGGACCCCGGCACCAACAGGTAGGGCGATCCCTGAGGTGGGGGTGAGTTAAAAAAGATTACGAGGCTGGGCAGAGTGGAAGTGAGGGGCTCCCTGGCTCTACCCATGCAGCTGGGAAGGGGGAAGGAAAACAGGGTTCCTCTCTGCCCCCTGCACCCCCACCCAAACTGGTTCAGAACCTGAACTTTGTTTGGCAAGTTTGGTCGGGGGGCAGTTCAGATTCAGGGTGCTCACGAACGGTCCAAACACCCCGAGTTTGGGCCAAACCGCAAACTTCTGAACCGCATTCGCACATCCCTAAAACTCAGCCATGCCACTGGCAAGCCTGCCCCTGCCACAGGTAAGCTCCATAGCTGAATAGGGGGTGGGAGAGGTGAGGGGAATCAGGGCCACCTCAGGTGGAAAAAATTCTTGTGCTGCCCTGTCCCTGCCCAACCAGAGTAACAGCTGTTGGTGCAGGGCTTGGTATGCGAGTGAAACCTAGCACACCCATCCTCAAGCTAGCCACTGCAAGTCGCAGATAAGTTTCCTTTCAAGGGCTGGTCAAAAAATACTCTGCCCCCGAGTGGTTTTTGATATCATTTGACAAGGAGCAGGGACTGAGTTTGGGTTTGCATGGTTAGTTCTAGTTGTAGCAGCTGAGTAGCTGGTTCAGTGCATGATCGCATTAAATGGTTTGTCCAGAGCATTCAGTAACAGCTAACTTGTCTCTGTGGTAGGGGTGTACATGTTATCTTTGTTATTACAATAGCGATAAAAAAAATTGTGATTTTCATTTTTGTTATTGCAATAATAAAAGCGACAACTGAGAATAACGATACTGATACCAATAACGATACCAATAATGAAAATGAAAATGACAATGTCGTTATCATTGTCATTATTAGTGCGGTGGCAGTTGGGTTTTGGAGGGAAAATGTGGAGAGGGGAGGAGGGAGCAGACATCTCAGAGTCCTAAACAGGGTTGTACTCTTGAACTGTGCCTGTGTTGTGAGGGGCAAGCAGCTCGGCAGTAACTGATAGATGTATCTCTGGGCAATGAGCAGCGCAATCAGACCCCAGCAGTCTCATTGCACTCTGTGATTGTTCAATGCCTGCTGCCTCCCACAACCAATCAGGTGGGCTCTGGGGGAGGATACTGCAACCCTTTATAATGGCGGGGGGGCAGGTTTTTTCTCTCCCTTCTTTGAGAGCTCTACTTGTCAGGTTGTGCTTACAGAACTGTGGTGTTTGCACACAAAAAAATCCTCCCTGGCCCTCATTGTATTACCAATACCTTTCCTTCCTCATACCTTACATTTTACCTTTTACCTTTTCCTGCCCTTCTCCCACCTGCACATTATATATAGATAGGTAGTATAGATTAGATATATCTATATATATATTAGTTTAGATAAAAGATAGTTTTCCTTTTCCCTTCTCCCTTAGATTTATATAGATATTAGTTGCACACGGGAATTGATAACGATACCAAAAATAAAATCTTCATTTGAAACGGGACCGATAACAATAATGATAACTATACCAATGCCTGTACCGATACAGATGACAACAGTAACAAAAACAACATTGTCGTTAATAATGATAATGAAAACAACATTTTTGAATAATAAAAACAAAAAACAAAAATGACATGGGGGCCTGGTACACTCCTACTCTGTGGTGGAGGGAGGGGAATGCCCGGTGGACTTTCCACTTGGTGACATTCTCTCTCCTAGATGAGAATCCTTTGATGGCCCTCTTCCTAGTTCTGGCTCTCTTGGGAATATGGATGCTCCTTTTATCTCCTCCCCTTCTTGCCCGCTATGCAGAAGATTGTGCCCCGTGGATGATGGGTCCACAGTGTGAGTTGGTGCACTGCACTCACCTGAAAATGATGCTCTGGGCTGGGGATGATCGCTCAGAAGTCTTGCTAGGGGCTCTGCTCCATGTACCTTATTTGGCTGGATGACTGCTTTTTTGTTGTTGTTGTTAAGATAATAAACAGTTGCTGCCTTTCTTTTCCCAAAATGTGGTGTTTTGCCTCTTTTGTCTTTCCTATGAGGGTGCAGTAGGCCCTTCCCCTTCCCTCATCTTACTCCATTTCAATGTGTAGAGGTGTCCCAGCCACGAGAGGGAAAGAAGGACTGGAATCATATGCAGGGAGGGACCCAGGTTCACTCCACTGATGGCAATGGAGAAAATGCAGAGGATCCAGGTCCCTGATCTTAAGGACTCGGTGAAACCGAGAAACACAGTGTGATAGACAACAAAACAGGACATAATGAGATTCGCTGGGACTGTGGGCAAGCATAGCCAGGACTCAGTTAACCCCCTGGGCTGGCCAAGACTCAGCCCTGACGCTTCTTCACATGGCAGAGCTCTTCTGACCCTACCATTCTAGCTACTCTTCAAGATGCTACCCATGGCTGATTACACAAGCACCAAATTGAGAGCCATTTTTTGTCCCCTGATGGAATGGGAGTGATTGGCATTGCCAAACAACCAGCTTGTAGCATAAGTGTCGGCTCACAGACCTTGCCCCATCAACCTTGGTCTCACCCTAAGTAAGGGCATAAGGGTCGCAAAGTAGGGGCAAGTGGAGTCAAGGGGCTTACCAGGTTATCTCTACTGGTCTCTGTTAGGAACGACACCATTTCCCCCCAAAAAACCATAGACCCTACTCCCCCTTGGCAGCACCCCATGAGACACAGGTCAAAGGGAACAGAAGGGGGGAAAGGAAAAAGAACAGAAGAGGGAAAAGGTAAAAGAAAGAAAAAGTCCCATGCAAAACCGGTCTGGTCGGAAGGAATAAGAGAATGAAACAAGGGAGGTTCCTGGGTAAACAATGGAGCAGTCAAAAACAGGTGACCTCCCTCTTTTGAGATGAGCCCTCCATGGCCGCCTAAAACTCTGGGCAAGCAATAGATTGATCATTAGGCTGATAGATCCATGCCTGTTTAAGAATAGCCTTCTTCCCCTGTCTATAAAACTCCCTTTGGCCCTCTTGTTCATCCTGCCAATGCCTCCCATTTAAATCCTCCAAGGCTCTATTTCCCCCAACACATCATGCAAGGGTTTCTTTTTCATCCCTAGCATTCCTGAGCACCTCTGGGATCCCTTTTTGTTCAAGAAGTGCCTTTGGGACCCCTTTTGAGCAAGAAGTGCCTTTGGGACTCCTTTTGTACAAGAAGTGCATTTGGGACTCCTTGCCCCGCCTCTCAGAAACTCTATAACTGTCCTTACCCCCATGAGCAAATTGCGTCATTCTTGAACACAGACACAAGCAGGTTACTCTGTGCATGCTTGCCTCAAGGATCTCTCCTAGACCAACCCCCCCTCGTCTGTTCAGCTTCTTTCCACCCCCCTCCCTTCTCCGAATGCTGCTGGATATACAGGGTTACCTGTCCCTTTTCAACAAGACTAGATAGGTAATATTGCTTATTTTCCCCTTTTCCCCTCTCTCCTTTTCACAACGTCCACTTACACCAGGGTAACTAGACCGAAGGGTTTTTCTCTGTGAATCATTGTATATGTATGTCAACTGTGCTTGGTGGGAGGGTATAGAAAATTACTTGGAGCATCCTAATTGACTTGTGGGTGAACTGTTATGTATTATACATAGTTCTTTGTTCATAAATCTTCCTCATTTGTATTGGAGTATCCCCTTTCTGTGTTGGGGTGTGGGAGGGAAATTCTAGCCAGATGGCAGTGCAGCACATCCTCTGACTGATCCCCGTGGACACACGTGGACCCTTTGAATAAATTTGGCTAATTCCTCCTAAATATAAGCGGTCGTTTGGATATTGGGGTACCAGCCCCCAATATTCACTCAATGAGTGGGTCCGTATCCTAACACCTCTCTGAATACCTCCCCCCATACATTGGAGGGGTCAGCAGATGAGACTTCTGGGACAGACATTAGCCCTGATACCTCAATGTTGTTGGGGTTTTTGTTGGGTTTTTTTTTTTGGCAAATCAAGTCCTGAGCACAGTCCAGAGATTCACAGCAGAGGTTCTTGGAGTTGTTGCTCACACACCCAATATACTGGCAACTCATTCTAAAGCCTAATTTGCACATATCACCCTGTACATCAGAGACGCATGCAGGAAAATAAGCATGTGAAGTTACTGCACAAGGCTGAAGTGCGGAGTCGGGGGACAAGACCGGCAGGCTGCATCACGGTGGAGGTTCACTTCTGTTTGGGTGTACTGATGGATCAAGGTATTAGGCAATAGATCTGTACTGTTGAAGATAATGGGAGCTTTCCCAACAACTTCAGGGAGTACATACAGATCTAACCCTAACAGCTTGATCTCATGAAGGTCTGGAGCTCTATAACCTGAGAAGTACTTAAGCTCTCCAAAACACTGTGACTACTGGTGCAAATTAAGTTAAGCATATGTTAAATGCTTTCTGAGATCTGATTAGTGTGCTCAGCATCATGTGGGATCAAAACACAAGCAATTGTAGGAATAGGCTCACAGACACCCGAGATGAATTAGAGTGGTTGGTTATTCCAAAAAATCTTTGCTTATACCTCAGGCCTACAGCAATCTGTTTCAGAGTGGAGAATCTTTTCTCTCTCATTGACCATTTGAAAATTAGCACAAGTTCTATGGCCCAAATATAAGTTGGGTCTGCAGGTGCTTAAGCAGTGGTCAGGATGAGAAAAGGAAGAGGGAACAGTAGTGTCCAGAGGATACATCTTTGCTATGGACTAGGTATGGGACTTTTGGTATTGCCAAGAACTGAAAGTACCAAATAATGGACTTATTGGATTAATCCAATATCCCAGTTCTTTCTTGGTATCGGCATTATCGGGGGGGGGGGGTTTGCATTGGCTTTTTTATCTGTTTTTTAATATTGAGGTTTTCCCCATTGAAGTCTATCCACAAGCACAGAGAGATCCTGGTAAAAGAGAAAGGAGCAGATGAGGGCTCGCAGTTAAAAATACAGGATGGGTCCATAGTAGGGGTGGGACTGGGAAAAATCTTGGTTATATTGGTTCTCTGTTCTCAGTCCTGATTTATCTGCTCTTCTCTTGGCTCTCGGTTCTCTCGATATCTGATTTTTAACATTGCAGTTTTCCCCACTGAAGTCAATGGGGAAAAACACAATTTAAATGTAAACGGGGAAAACTGCTATGTTAAAAATCAGATATCGAGAGAACCGATAAGAACCACTAAATGAGAACTGAGAACCAAGAACTGGTAGAACCAAGATTTTGTCCAGAGTCCCACCCCTCATATGGACCCATCCTTAACTACAAGCCCTCCCTGACCAGGATCCTGATGTTCTTGTGGATGGATGCTGCATTCATGGGTATTTTCAGATGTTATGAGATCACAGTCAACCACAGTGAACCACGGTCGATCCCACGGTGGGGCCAAAGCGCCATGAACGTCTGTTTCACGGGCACCAGATGTTCACCAGTCAATCCCCACCAGGGGTCAAAAATAACCACGATTCCGGAGCTTGGGCCCGGACCATCGCCTAAAGCGTGGTCAAAGCGATTCCCACCAGGAAACAAAAAAAAAGTAACAACTGAATGGCAACCACTGGCCAGAATCAAGCAACATGGTTCTCAGCTGGGGACAAAGCACGCAGCATCGCTGCCAGGCAACAATCAACAACACAGGGCAGGGAGGGAGATTTAAAGGGCACACAGCAGCAGGGGGACGTGGCGGGATGTAGTGAGGCAGAAGGGAGAAGATAGCGGAGGGCGAGAGAGTAAGGCAGGAGGAGGAGGAGGAGGAGGCGGTGCAGGCGGAGGGGGGACATACTGCACATGGAGGCAGTGAAGGGACAGCAGCAGCAGCAGCAGCCGGGACGAGCTGCCTCAGTGCTTTCCGGGTGCTTTGACCATGGCCCGGGATCAGCGTAACATCTGTTGTGCTGCCCTGGGCCATGGTCTGCCAGTGTCAGGAACCAGAGGGTGTGGGGGCAAAGGAGGCAGGGGTTGTGGAAGCAGGGACGCCCCAGGAGGAAGGTGGCAGGGCCGCGGAGTTCCCTACCGGCCCGGGAGGCTGCGGCAGCACGCAGACAGGGAGCGGAGCTAACAGCAACGCCGCGACACTTGGAAAACCTCCAGCGTCAGGTGCAACAGACGGACGCAGCAGGGACGGGGAGGCACAACAAGCTCAGGAATCCCCGCAGCTGGAGAGGGTATCGGCGAAACAGGGGGCGGGGCCAGGAACGGCACCACGGCGTTCAGAACGTCTGCGTCATAGGGCAGGGCCAACAGCATTAGTATTTAAGGAGGAACAGGCTCCTCTGGGCGGTGCCGGTGAACAGCATAGCTGCGAGACTGGCCCCCAGCGTTGGAGCAGTGCGGAAGTAGAGACGGAGCTAGAGAGTGAGAGTGACTGGTGGTGTGTGCGTGGAGCGGAGTGAGTGGTGGTGAGTGCATGCGTGGGTGGTAAGTAGGAGGAACGTAGCCGGGTGGGTGGTGTTTGGGGGCAGTGTGTTGAGCACCATTCCACCCCTGTGCTGTTGTGGGAAGCCCTTCATGTCTGTGTGTGTGGTCGCGTCCCCCTCTCCTGTGCTCCCTGGATTCTTTCCCGCAATCCCCACTTCTTCCCCCCACATCGTGCTTGGAATGTTCCTTCCCTGTTTGCCGGCGCATCCCCCCAATGAGACACAGAGACCGTATTGGAATTTAAAATGGCCGCACTCTTTATTTCAATCCTCCTCAAGGCCGGTGGGTATTGCTCAGGCAATCTGGGTCCAGTATGCTAGCTACTTAACTTATTAACACCGCTACTGACAGGGATGTGCACTCCCTTGTCAGTACCAACAACATAACTCCCCTTTCGACAGCACCCTGGCTCTGGCCGAAAGGGGACCAACCCCAACTGGGGTTTGAGTAAGGAGGTAAGAACCCGCAAAGCCAGCAGACCGTGCATGTACTTGCTGACCCGTCTGGGCCCTCCTCCCAGGGTGTTAACCCCAGTGCCTGCTGCTCCCATCATGGCACTGGGTGTTCTCTCCCCATCTCTTAAGGAGATGACTCATCTTAACCTACTCTTACCTATTTATCCTACTATAGCATACTGAACCCCCGCTGAGTGCGACAATTGCTAACCCATATTGTCAAACAATCAATTATGTTTCATTCAATGTCAACTCTTCCAAATCTTTTCGCATACCAAATTAGTTGTATATTATAATTGTGTGTCTTACCAATTCCCTACATTCAATTAACCTATTTAACCTAGCCTGCACTGTTGAAGGGGCGAAAAACCCGACCCTCAATTGGGCTAGTCGGCAAAATTCCCCTTCGGTTCCGTAATGGCAACCAGTATCTACCACAGTGCTAGGGTGAGGTGGGTGGGCTGCTTGTTCTAGCTCCCAGGCCGAATGCCGCCTCCACGCGGCCCCAGCGGACCCGCCCTCCGACAAAAGGGGCGGGGCCGCTCACAGTCGGCCCACGCGGCGCCACTGCGCACGCGCCACCATTCAGCCGCAGTCAATTCTCGCCCAGCCAGGCGTTCCTCTCAGCTGCCCGGATGCAGCCCGCTCTTTCTCTCCCCGTATCTCCTGACGGGGAGCGCGGCAATTTTCCCGTCGCCGCCATTATGGCGGCGAAGGGGGCTTCTCACTGTGTGCAGGGTGAAAGCGTATTGGGGATAGGCGCTGTGATTACCGCTGTGCTCCAGTGGGGGCGATCCTCAGGGCCTTGCTGGTTTCCCCCCAATGATGATATAGGCCACGTCTCTCCTGGAGAGGTTTGGGCCCTATGTGAACCTGAGGGGTGTCTTTCTCGAATAAAGGATCGTGTCCGCCAGAGCCGGAAGTTGAGAGTAGGAATTTCTGGGGTAGGCCTGCCGGGTATCATCTTCCCCTTCCTGTCCCCCCCTATCCTAACAGATTCACTGGCATTTAAGATTGACCTGGCAGTGCAGATGGAGGAGATGGCTACTGCCATCAAGGCCTTGGCCATGGAAGTAAAAGATATTTGGGAGCAACAGGCACAAGGAGCTGTGGGTGGCATGGGAGAACAAGCACCCCCCTTAGTTCCAGACCCCCCGGGTGTAGGTAGCCCTTTACTAGCAGGAGGTAGAGAGCCTAAACATCCCCCAATAATGAAGTTTAGTGGGGATAGGAAGCAGTTTCAAGGGTTCGTAGCCTTGTGTAAACTCGCATTCCAAATCCAACCCCGTACTTACCCTACTGATGATACCAAGGTGGCCTTTATTATTGGTCACCTTGAGGGGTTGGCCCTTGATTGGGCCACCCCCTTACTGGTAAAAGAGAGTCCCCTTCTCCGGGATTATCAAGGCTTCTTACGGGAATTTCAATTCCTTTTTGATTATCCCCATCGGGTGAAGGACGCAGAGGCAGCAATCATGACATTGAGACAGCGAAGGGGGTCCTTATTGAATATGTAACGAGGTACCAGCATTTGGTGGCAGAGCTGGACTGGCCCGACCATGTGCTTAAAGTCCGGTATCGCAAAGGGCTTAATGATGATTTAAAGGACCAACTGGCAATGACAGAGGTACCGCCTACATGGGCCAAGTTAGTAAATTTTACCTGTCAGATAGATGACCATCTGACCGAACGGCGGCGGGAGCGACGGCAAGAAACTAGCCGGGCATGGCCGGTACACCCACTCGGGACAATGGAAGGGGCAGGCGAGGGTCGGCGAGCCGATCCTCTGGAGCCCATGCAGTTGGGCACGTCCAGAGGGCCAATTACAATACAAGAAAAGGAGAGACGACAACTGGAACGATTGTGTTTTTATCGTGGGAACTCAGGCCACTTCTCTCGCGAATGTCCACAACTACCCCCCGGGCGATGGGGAGCGGGAAACGAGAAGGGCCGGGGCGGGCAGGGGGATCCTCGATAAGATCTTCCACCCCTTCCCGCCTCTACGGCGCCTACCTCCAGCCCCGAACAGATCACTTGTGTGTACCTCTGGCCTTGAGGCTATCTGCGAAACGTACACTGGTAGTCTGGACGCTTATTGATTCTGGGGCGTCCGGGAATTTTATTGATGAAAACTTCGTACGACGGCATAGCATTCCCTTAAGAATGAAAGAGCAACCAGAGACGGTTTATTCCATAGATGGGTCCCCTCTACGGTCGGGGCCCATCTGTTACCACACAGATACCCTCCGCGCCACTATGGGCATACACTATGAAGACCTTTGCCTAGATGTAGTTCGCACCCCCGCTGGGTGCCTCCCCCGTCCCTGCTATGCGCACGTGATGGCCCCCTTAACTCGGTTACTCAAGAAGGGAGCAGTTTACCAGTGGCGACCGGAGCAACAACAAGCCTTTGACAAGGTTAAAGATGCATTTACTAAGGCCCCCATTTTACAACACCCCAACTTCAAACTACCCTTTATAGTAGAAACGGACGCGTCTAGCATAGCCTTAGGGGCGATGCTTTCACAACAGCCCCTCGGGAGTAGCATCCCTTTACCGTGTGCCTTTTACTCCAGGCAACTTTTGGCCGCGGAAAAGAATTATACCATTTTGGACCGGGAACTGTTAGCTATCAAAGAATCCTTTGAAAATTGGCAACATTACCTCAAAGGCGCCAGCTACCCGGTCAAAGTGATAACAGACCATAAGAACCTTGTCTACCTACAGACGGCCCGGATAATGAATGCTCGTCATGCCCGTTGGGTGCTTTTTTTTGCCCGTTTTGTGTTCCAGATAACCTATCGACCCAGCAAGAGCAACGTCATTGCTGATGCTCTGTCCCACTATCCCAAGATAACTCCCGACCCTGCACAACGAGGGGAGCTAATCTGGAATAATAGAACTATAGCCGCCACCGGGATGACCCTGCAACAATTTCAACAACTGTCACAAAGAGATCCCCTCTTGTCAAACGAAGCTCCACCCGCTTGCGCCGTAGAACACGGTGCCTGTCAGAGCATAGTGAGGGTTCCTACGGCAGCCCAGCAGGAAGTCTTGAGGTCCCATCATGATGCACCCTTTTCCGGACACCCAGGGCAACGACGTACCCTACAGTTGATCCAATGACATTTTTGGTGGCCCACTATGAAGACGGACGTACGCGCTTATGTCCGCGGATGCAAAATGTGTGGGTTAACGAAAACCCCTCATGCCAAACCCTTGGGCCTGCTTCAACTGACAGCCGTACCACAAGGGCCTTGGCAACAAATTAATATGGATTTAATTGTGGAACTACCCCCTGCTAAAGGGAAAACTGTTATTTTGGTAGTCGTGGACCAGTTCACAAAGATGGCCCATTTCATCCCATGTAAGAAATTACCCATGGCACCACAAACAGCGATGCTCATTCTGCGACACATTGTTAGGCTTCATGGCCTCCCTCCCTTCTATCATTGTTTCCGACCGTGGTTCGCAGTTTGTTGCTCGATTCTGGAAGGCGCTGTTTACCGCAGTAAAGGTCCATCTGACACCTACTACGGCTTACCATCCGCAAGCCAATGGACAAGCAGAACGAACCAACCAACCTTTAGAGCAATATTTGCGTTGCTACGTTGATTATCTGCAAGATGACTGGGTGGATTATTTAGCGCTAGCAGAATTTGCATATAACAATGCCCCGCATGCTTCCATCGGGACATCACCCTTCCATGTCAACTACGGATACCATCCCCGTCTCTTCCTACCAGACCTCCCTGCGGTATCTGTTCCCGCTGCAGGTGCCCTGTTGCAAGTATTGCGTGACTGTCATACACATGCCCGGGTCATGCTTCAGAAGTCTCGCCAGCAATGTAAGCGTACTTCCGATCGCCATCATCAGCCCGCCCCAATATATGCCCCTGGGGACATGGTGTGGGTCGACCATCGGCACTACCCCTCCCTCCGCCCTTCCGCCAAGCTGGACCTCCGGTATATGGGGCCGTTTCCCATTCACCATCAGGTAAATCCGGTTACTTATCATGTCTTGCTGCCTCCCCATGTCCGTTGTCACCCGGTGTTTCATGTATCCCTCCTTAAACCTGTCCATCCCTCGCCCTTCCCTGACCCATCCCCACCTCTGCCGGTTGAAGGGGTGGAGGCGTTACCAGAGTATGAAGTTAAGGCAATTTTGGATGCACGTCGTTATCGGGGCGCCCTCCAATACCTTATAGATTGGAAGGGCTATGGAATAATGGAGCGCTCATGGGAATACGCCTCGGACGTCCATGCGCCCCGCCTGGTCCGGCAGTTCCATCAGCGCTTCCCTGCTAAACCCCGTCCGGGGGGAGGGGGCCCTTGGGGGGGGTACTGTCAGGAACCAGAGGGTGTGGGGGCAAAGGAGGCAGGGGTTGTGGAAGCAGGGACGCTCCAGGAGGAAGGTGGCAGGGCCGCGGCATTCCCTACCAGCCCGGGAGGCGGCGGCACCATGCAGACAGGGGGCAGAGCTAACAGCAACGCCGCGACACTCGGAACGCCTCCAGCATCAGGCGCAACAGATGGACGCAGCAGGGACGGGGGAGGCACAACAAGCTCAGGAATCCCCGCAGCTGGAGAGGGTACCGGCGAAACAGGGGGCGGGGCCAGGAATGGCACCATGGCGTTCAGAATGTCTGCGTCATAGGGCAGGGCCAACAGCATTAGTAATTAAGGAGGAACAGGCTCCTCTGGGCGGTGCCGGTGAACAGCATAGCTGCGAGCCTGGCCCCCAGCGTTGGAGCAGTGCAGAAGTAGAGATGGAGCTAGAGAGCGAGAGTGACTGGTGGTGTGTGCGTGGAGCAGCGTGAGTGGTGGTGAGTGCATGTGTGGGTGGTGAGTAGGAGGAACGTAGCCGGGTGGGTGGTGTTTGGGGGCAGTGTGTTGAGCACCATTCCTCCCTTGTGCCGTTGTGGGAAGCCCTTCGTGTCTGTGTGTGTGGTCACATCCCCCTCTCCCGTGCTCCCTGGATTCTTTCCCGCAATCCCCACTTCTTCCCCCCACATCGTGCTTGGAGTGTTCCTTCCCCGTTTCTCACTGTGTGCAGGGTGAAAGCGTATTGGGGATAGGCGCTGTGATTACAGCCGTGCTCCAGCGGGGTCGATCCTCAGGGCCTTGCTGGTTTCCCCCCAATGATGATATAGGCCACGTCTCTCCTGGAGAGGTTTGGGCCCTATGTGAACCTGAGGGGTGTCTTTCTCGAATAAAGGATCGTGTCCGCCAGAGCCGGGAGTTGAGAATAGGAATTGCTGGGGTAGGCCTGCCGGGTATCATCTTCCCCTTCCTGTCCCCCCCTATCCTAACAGCCGGTCCCATTCCCTGCTGTGGTCCCGCTCCCGTTACATCTGTTTGGGGCCTCTCTTGCCCAAGGGTGGTGGTTAGCTGGTTCGCCACCGCTGGGAATCCACTGTGGTGAAGCGGGCGCCCGTAATGTCTGAAACCACCCCATGACAAATCTAGGAATTGAAAGGAGTCCAAATAAAAAACAGCCATGGCCTACACTTGACCAAGGGAGGGGAGGTTCCCTACCCCTGATCCATACATTAGAATTTCTGATACACAAGATATGAATGCTGGTCATAGGCTTATTGCACACTCATTGTTACTATGATTGTTACTGTGAAACTTTTCTCCCCAAAGAGTAATTCCCTACATTTTTCTTCACCGCTTCCCACTGTTCTTGTGAAAGAAAGAAAGAAAGAAAGAAAGAAAGAAAGAAAGAAAGAAATTATTTGTTCATGTATTTATTATTTGGGAGTTAATTATCTTGGTTCCTTCATCCATCTACTTCCCTCTGCCTTAGTGGTTTCCAAAATTTTGTCTGCTCTACAGAATTTTTAACCTTAAATATAAACCTGTGACCTCAGGCAGCATCAAAGCCATGCAGTGTATTTCAGATACTAATTGGGATTATGACCCCATCCTCAAAGTTCCAATTCCATTTGGGATTCTGAACTTCATTTCTATTCCTCTGTCTATCCCCCTTCACTTTTTGTAACATATGAAATAAAGCCAATATACTTTGGTGTACCCAGGTTGTGTATTGCATGTCACCAATGTATTTTACATCCACTTTTCTTTTTTCTTTTTTTAAAGAGAAAGCCTTTGTTTAAAACACAGGGGTTTTTTTGTTTTGTTTTGGGTATGGTTTGGTCTTTTGTTTTTTTAAGAATCTTTACTGAATGTAAAGAAAGGAAGTAAAGAATGTAAAGAAAGGAAGAAAGAAGCTGGGCAAAAGAAAGAGTGGAGGTAGAAGCTAAACTGACAGTATGGAAGAAAGCTTCCCTTTCTTCTTTCCTCTTCCCTTCCTTTTTCAACAAGATAAAAATGCCCAAGTTGGTTTCTTTTAATGGAGGACCCATTAAGCAAAATGCAAATCAGGAATGCACTTAAAGATCTGAACAACTGTAGGAGACAAAATTGCTACCCCAATTCATTATCCAACACATTTATGTACACAGAAGTTATGGAAAATTATGCTGCAATGTGAACATTCTCCAAGAAATAGCATACCATAGATTTATTGATCATTATGTGGTAGACAAAGATAGGAAGGGGGAGGGGGAAAGAGTGGAAAGCAAATCAGCCATTAAGAAGTGCTTTTCAGGAAGAACACAGGATTGTTTTGAAGTGAAGTTAAATAGGGACTCTAACAGGAAAGCAAATTGGGGGGGGGGGACTTACTGTAAAACGTGATTTATGTCTTTTTGCAAAGTTGAACACACAAAGGCACAGTGACTGATGTACAAATTGGATTGTATTAGAAAAAGAATTGCTAATTAGATGTCAGAAACTAAAGTAGCTTGGGAAGAATTAGTTGTCACTAATGTGTATAAAGGATCCAGAGATAAAACTAAATATGATAATCTAAGAGATTGACATCAGCGATCAGTATCTTCGGGACTATGCATTTCAAAGCAGTATTGAACTGGCCAGGATCAAAGTTACTTGTTCCTGCAGAATTTCAGCTGAAAAGCTGTATGAGCATGTGGGACTGAAGAAACAGGGTACAAAAGCCATTCGTTATCTGAAAGGAATGAAATAGCCAGCACTCATCATACTTCAGCAAGGGGGCAAAAATAGTGGCATCAAGAATCCTACTAAATTGTTGTGTTAGATCAGCTCAAAATCTGAGATGGAAAAAAGAGAATCATGTAAAAGCAATAGGCTACTTCTTTAATATCTGGTTCTATCTCAAGGAAGCTAGAAGGTCTAAGAAGATGAAGAAGGGAAGAACTGACATCCATTTCAATCTAAAATTGTCTCCAAACAACAATTAGGTGAATTTTTCATGCCTGAATTATGAATAACCACCACACACATCAAAATGCCTCCTTTCCCAATCTTACACTCAAGATATCCCTATATCACATTTCAATAGTTAATACGACCTTTCCGCTTTCATTTTGTTTGTAGAGACTTTTCATGATTTTTCTACACCGAACACCCTTCCTGCCCCCAACTACATCTACTGTATCTAATCCAGTGCCAGATCCAAATAGCGGTTTCCAAATAGTGGAGGCCTATACGAAAAATGCCTACCCTGCATAATCCACTGTCCCCTTCTTCCTGTTCACCTCCTCTACTCCCCCAACTCTCCTCCCAACCCAGCAGTGCCTTCCAGCCTCCCTCTTTGCCTTTAACCTCTATAACACCATACATCTTCCTCCTCCTTTCCCACGTTTCCAGGACCGGACTTAGGCTTTTAGCACCACTATGCAACTCAGGCTGCCCCCCCTGCCCCCTCTCCCTGAAGTTCTGGTGTGTGCACGCGGGCTGCCATCTGAGGCAGGGAATCAGACAATGGGTGTTTTTAGACACACATTTCTCCTGGATGTTTGCTGTAACATCCAGAACTTTCAGTGTGTCTAAATCACTCATCCAGATCTTAATCATCTGGATCTTTGAACTTCTGTGTGAAACTTCTCCCAGAATGTTTGTGTGTAAAAGGCTTTCCTGGTAAACTGCTTTACTCCAGGCAGCTGTGATTAATTGGTTTCTATGTCAGCCTGTCACATTTACAGCTGTGGCTACTTAAGACTGCCTCAGCGCAGTGTATGTGTGAAAAATGAATCCAGAACTTACTTGTGGATTTGCAAACTCAGAAGATTGAAACATCTGGAACTTTAATGTGTGTCTAAAAACGCCCATTGGCAGCAGCCAGCACAGAAATAGAGTCTTTTCCTCTGTGCTCAGCACCACAACAGAGCATGTTTGCTGGGGGTTCAGGAGCAGGACGGGAGTTCTCCAGGTGGAGATGGATCTTCCCTGTTCAGGCTGTGGGCAGTGCGGGTGAGGCAGTATGGTTGTGGAGGTGGCAGGAAGGGTCACCATGTCTGGGTGGGTGTGGGCTGAGAAGAGAAACACCTAGCCCATCAAAGTCTGCTGCCCCCCCCCCAAATTTACTGTCCTAGACTAGACTAGAGCTGAAACCAGACACTTGTGCATTCTTATGAGATCTCATGAAATCTTAGAGATTTTTGAGAATCTCGCAGGAGTCTCAAAAATCTGATGTTTACATTGCATATGCGCAAAATGTCTGCCGCGGCCATTCCTGGCAGCCATTTTTCACATGCACAGAGAGTGTTTTGCGGGTTCTTGAGAATCTTGTGAGATCCTCATTGTCCTCAAAACACTCTGCATATGTGCTTAATGACCAACAGGGGCCACACATGTGAAGAAATGGCCATGGCAGCCGTTTGAGCATGTGTAGTGCAGATTTTCAACTGTGCAAATTTTGCATGAGAACAGGTCAAAAATCAGCTGATTCTTGACTCATTCTCATTATGGAAGAAGCCAATTCTCACCAAGATTTGGTGAGAAATCAAGGGTGATTTTTAGCCCTACCCTAGACAGGCACCTATGTTGCCTGCCCCTAAGTCTGGCCCTGCACACCTCCTTTCTTCTATTTCCAGCATCTCTCACTTTCACTGGTACTTCTTCCTCAGACTCCTACTCTCCAGGTAGTGGCAGGGCGGCAGCTTCGGCTCGGATTCCAGCCTCCCCAGTTGGTCATCATGTCTTCACAATGCCCCCACACCAAGAATTTGCAGCAACAGAAGCACCAGCACCACCATCAGGACATGCAGAATGTGCAGTCTTCATGTATGCTGCCACGCTACTTGTTCTGCTCTTTGGTTGAGCATGGGTAAGGCTGAAAAAAAGGTAATTAATTTAATACCCATGTGTAATACCTGCATTTTTTGTTACCACATCAGGTAATTGACGGGTTACCTGGGCACTGATTGGTTACCTGGAAAACTTGAAAATTGGTAATTTTTACTGGTGGTTACCATTACCATTTTTCCAATTACCGATTGTTATATCAGGTCAGAAAATGAAAAAAATCAGGAGGGGAACAAAGAAAAATCAGGACTGGAAGTCAATTTCCTGTGACTGGAAGTTAGCTTTCTGGGATTGGAAGTTGAATTTCTGGGATGGAAAACCAATACATTGTTGTTGGAGGTTGGTAAATCAACCAGAAAATAAAAAAATCAGTACCAGAAGTCAACATTCCAAGACTGCGAGTCAACACATCCCAGGACATATGGTACCGAAATTGGCTCACAATCGGACACTAATCAATATATGTTACTGTCTTGCCAATTCAGGTACTGGAAATTTGATGAGTATACCCTGTTGGCGGGTACCCACTTTCAGATCTACTACTGGGGATTCCCAATGGGCCCTTTCCATTACATGGTCCCCTGGTAGTTACACACTCTGAATGTGTCTTGCTGCCTTGATTACCTTCAGGTTAATGATACCTCAGCAGTCATATGAACAGTTTGTAGTGGCACAAGGGAAAATTTATGCTAGTTCAAGCTGTATTTGCCCACATGATTGGACCTTTTGCCTCTTGTCTCTCAGTGATACAAGTCACTGTGTCTTTTTGCTGGGGTTCAAGCATGGCTCATGGTCATCTGTTCTTCCAGACCTATAGAAGGGAGCAGCTGAAAGAAGTACTGGTTGAGTGTGTGTTATGAAAATTCTCTTGTTTGGGTGGCATGGAGTGTCCAGAAAGAAATCTGTTTTGAGGCCACTGATTCACACTAGTAATTATGTGTTTATAATCTCTAAACATTCACCCAGGAAAGGTCACTAAATTAAATAGAATGACAAATGTGCAATGTAAAATCTTTACTAACATGATTTTTGCCTGAAGGGGAAACACATTTAAAACATATTTCATATGTGGCCCTGTGTTGGGCATTTTTTTAAATAAAGGCCATAGTCTTCAATAAATTTATACTACTACTAGTACTACTTCATAAATATCAATTGTCATTTTCGCTTTTGTTTTTGTTGTCCATTGGTTTAAATGGAAAACACATTTATGACTGTATCTTTGTTGTTTGTCATTATATTTGACTGGCACTTGGAGGATGTATATCTTCCATGGAAGGCATTATGGGTACCAAATTCCAAAATGACTGGATAAAGGAATCTAATTTTAGAAGCAGTTGAATTATATTATTTTGCAAAAATCTTCATATACATTCTTAGCTGTAACTTCTTTGACTCACATTTAATGTAGATGAAACTTGGCAAGTTAACACCCTTTCCTATATTTACTATCTCTGCCAACTTTCAAAAGGATTGGAATAAGAGTCCTGGTGGTATAAGCAATTAACTTATAAATGTATGTCTGATTGTAACATCTTTGTAGTCCAACCAGTGTACATGAAATTTGGTAGGGCTGTATATCACACTTTCAAGATCATCTTGGCCAAATATCAGAAATATGTAATAAAGGATCCCAATTTTATATGCCTTCACAGAATATGCAGAAAAGGAGCCTATGCCAGGGATTCTCTTACGTGTCACTGTGGTATAAGATTGGTTTGTGATGCCAATTGGAAAGCATAAATGTCAACCAAATATCCTCATTCTGTTCTGTGACCATCCCAGATTCTCTTCCCCACTTGTTACTGGGAAGTCAGAAGCATCTGTTTAAGAAAGAACCAATAGAGATTTGATTGTGATGATAATTGGTCAGCCTGACCAGCCTGGATGTGTAAACTATGTCTCCTGATTGCTAGTATGCTATCCCCAAAGTCCCAGTTATGTCCCTTCTATGCCCGTCTCAGGGCCACCCCCTTTTCCCACCTCAAAGCCACTACGATTGGTCCTGTAAATCTGGATGCATGAAGTAATTGGCCAGTGAATGTTTCTGTCAGTCTTTTGGGTTGATCTACATCCTCCATCCTACAGTCTCTCTCCTCCTGCCATGCCAGGTACATGCCTCTGATTGGCACTGCATGTGCTGCTCTTATCTGAATAATGGTCTTCAAGGGGACAACTTCAATTGCTTATATAATTGAGTCCCTTTATCAAATTGTCCTGTAGTTTGGCAGAGATGACAGGGAAGGCATGTGATACATTCCTAACAAATGTCCTGTAAACAGGGGTGAATATAAAAATGTTACAGCTGGAAATGTATGTGCAAGTTAATGTCTTATACCATCAGGACCCTTTATCCAATCTTCCTGAAGACTGGCAGGCTTGCTAAGCTTGTGGAGGGACATAATACTGACAGGTTTCATGCAAATTGAATAGAAGATAAAGAAGTTGTAGCCATGAATGTGTATGGAGCTTTTCTTAAAATCACAATATTCAAGTGCTTTTAAAATCAGCTTCCTTTATCTGGACATTTTTCAAATTGCTACACATAGTGCCCTCTGCTGGGGTACAAACTCCCCAAGTTTCATCAGAATTGAACAAGAAACAAGAACGTTATAGCCGGAAATACGTTTTTCATGTTTTTTTCCTTTATTTCAAAAACAAACTGTCTTTTTCATTTCTATTTTTATTATTATTTATCATTTTCATTATCATAATACTTATAATGAAAATGATAGTTTTCATTATAGTTATTGTAATAACGAAAATGACATGAACACCCCTAGTGTTCTTGTGGGAGAAAAATGGAATATCACATCTCTACATGCAATAATTCCCATGAGAATGAAGTCACGATTGCCCGCACGAAGTCCTCGTCCATCTTTCCCCTCCCCCCAAATAATGTTAGAAAGTGGCCTATCATACAGTAGGTTTCCCTTTGTTGGTGCTGCACTCTTTCATTATGCAAGAAATACTAATCTACAGCATATGGCACTGCTTATTGGCCTATAAAGAAGGAAATAACTGCACATGATTTTTATTTGAATGGTGAAAGCTGGGAGGGGGGGAAACAGTGTCCCAGGAGTTCTTCTCAGACTAAAAGTCAAGGTGTTTGATGTGATATCAAGGACTGCTGAAATATGTAATTCATTCCATCTGCTCTCTGCAGCACATGGGAACAGCACATCTGTGCCAGCTGCATAGGCCTGAAACTGAAATCAGAGAAACCTTGCCAATCATGTTATAGACTGTAGTACTTGCAGGTAGGAAGCCAGGCAACTAGGGCTGAAACTCGATTTGACAATTTTTGACAAGAATCATGATTCTTGGCTTGTTCTAACACATGAGAATGAGCCAAGAATCAGCAGCATCTTGATGGCATTCTCGGAAAGAAACAAGAAAAAAAAAATGAACTACACATGTGGAAAATGGCCAGTGGGACTCTTCTGTGCTTGCTCAGCCCTTTTCTAAAACGGTGCCAGCAGCATCACTGCTATTTTGGAAATGGGGCTTCTGTTCTGCACACTTGGGTTGTCATTTTGTTTATGCACAGACCACCTGCCAGTTTCCAAAATGGCAGCAACCATTATCCATCAGCCAGTTTGGAAAAGGGCAGCTGGTCAGTGCATGTGCAGACTGACTGTCCTTCTCAAAAATGGCAGCAATGCTGCCAGAGCCATTTTGAAAAGGGTGCACAAGCACAGAACAGCCCTGGTGGCCATTTTAATTCAATTTTTAAAAAAACACTGCATGTGCAAAATGGTGCTGGAGATGGGGATCTGCGCATGCACCGGCGCGAGTAGTTGGGAACCGCCGATGCTCTGCTCCTCCAGCTCCTAAATCAAGCCACCCACTACTAAAAATTAAAAATTAAAACCCAGCTGCAAAAGGAGGCGGAAGGGGAGAAGCAAGGCAAAGCAAAAACTATCACAGGAGAACACGCTGGAGCGCTTCTGCCAGCGGACAGTCTCAGAACGCCCTGGAGAAGCGGGGAAAGAATCAAATGGGACAAACGTGGCGCCTGAAGAGCACGAAACTGACTGGGAAACAGACAGGGAGCTGGCCTCATCAGAAAAGGCTGAAGAAGCAGAGTCAGAAAAATCCCTACACAGGCTGCTGGTGCAAATGAGAAGGGAAATTAAAGCAGATATGTGAAAGATCAAATCTTCCTTTGATGAGGCTAATCAGAAGCTGGAAGGGCTGGCAAGGAGAATTGAAGTGGCTGAAGACAGTCTTATCCCTGGAAGATCAATCTCTGACAAAAGCACAGGAAGTCAACAAATTAAAAGGTGAGACTGCGTACCTCCTTCAAAAATGTGAGGACTTAGAGAACCGCTCGCGAAGGGGGAACCTGCGCATCAATGGAGTCAAAGAGTCTAGTAGGGTTGAGGGGGTTAATGACCTGATATGGGGCCTGCTCACAGGGCAGAGATAGAGAGAGCCCACAGAGTAGGGCGCCCCAGGCAAAAAGACACTGACCCTCCTCGCCCTATTATTGTGACATTCACAAGCTTCAAACAAAAGGAAGAGATCTTAAGGAAAACTCAGATAAAAAAAAAGCTCACCTTCCAACAACAGCCAGCAAAAATTTATCCTGACTATGCAGCAGAGACAGTGAAAAAGAGAATGAAATGGAACAAAATACTTTAGCACCCTGATTGAAAGAAATCTCATGCCAAGAATAGTTTTTCCAGCACGTCTAATGATAATTTTAGGAGGGAGAAAAAAGTTCTATGAAAACACAGAAGACAGAGGCTGCTTTTAAACGAGGGGCGCTGAAGCGCCTCCTCAACGCCGCATTAAAGAAAAGCCGCCTGAAGTGACGTTCTCCCCGTTGCCGGCGGCGGCGGCGGCGGCTGGAGACACGGGGCTTTGGAGCGGCGCGTTCTTAAGACTTCAATTATCAGGCTTAAGAACGCACCGCTCCAAAGCCCCGTGTCTCCAGCCGCCGCCGCCAGCAACAGGGAAAACGTCACTTCTGGTGGCTTTGTTTTAATGCGGCGTTGAGGAGGCACTTCAGCGCCCCTCGTTTAAAAGCAGCCCTAGAGTCCTTCCTAAAGGCCTTCCTAGAGGCCTTCCTAGAAAACACAGAAGACCTAAAGGTCCTTCCTGCAGGCTCTGATTTTCAAGCTCAAAATGGAAGACCAGGAAGACAAGAAATGTAATAGGCCTGAAGGGAAGTTCGGTTGACTTAAAGATTAGAACAAAGAAGGATGAAGCCTCAATGAATGAAGATGCTTTCCAGACATGCTGGAAGAGTACTTGTGCAGGGGGAATGGAGGCACTGGGTTATTCATGTTAAAGTTATATGGTTGGTGGGTATAAGAGAACTTGTTTGTTATGTAGTTTTTTAAAAAAGGGAAAGACAGCTGGGGGGGCATGTGGGGCATGGGCTAGTGTCCTGCAAAAAGGTAGTTCTGGTTCCCAACGAATCCTCTTGGGAGGAATAGAGGGAATGGGTGGAGGGAAACCCCTCATAAGCTGTCCAAAGGCGAGGGAAACCCCTCATAAGGGGACTTCAGAAGCGGGAGGGAGGGAGATACCGGGGGGGGGGAGGGTAATCAAGCATCCACAACAAGAGAAGAGACATACCCTAAAAGAACAAGGTTCAACCTTTTAGAAAAAGGTAAGAGGGGGGAAGCGGCACAGGGGTACAGCTGAACACAGGCAATGGCAAACAGGACCTCCCAATAGAGAGCAGTCTGCACGGGCACCCCCACAGCAACACAGGCAGTCCTGGAACAGGGGACCCCAGGAGGTCCAGTCACAGGCACAGCAGGAGCACACACGAAACAGGGTGTAGGTCAGGAACAGTCCAGGAGGCACACTCAGACCCCAAGCACTGACGAGAGGCAATGGAGGGGAGCCAGGAGATCCAGAGTAGTGCAGCTCATCCGAAGTCACATACCCCCCCTTGGAGGAAGCTGGGGAGGGGGACAGTATGGGGGACCCAGAACCCCGAGGTCACATGGGCACCCATGGGAGGGGGGTTGGGGAAACAATGGGGCCGCAGGAGAAGGATGGCCAGCAGCACCCAGGGGTGCTGAGGGGGGGGGGCAGGCAGGGATCCGGAGGCAGACAATAGAGAAGGTGGACATGGAGGCAAACCCCCAGTGCAGAGGAAGATGGGGGGGCGGAGGGTGCCTGGGGCCACAGGCAGGGGCAGCGACACCCCAGGAAGCAGCCAGCACAGCAACACAGCTGGGACATCACTGAGAGGGCAGGCAGCCAACCATGGCAGCATGGAGGAGCCGGGAGCCCACACGGGGCCCAGGAACTGGGGTCTGGGAGGCACAGGGGAATGCACAGCCAGCTGCTGGGAGCCACGAACGGGCCAGGGGCTGGATGCCCTGCCTGGAAAACGAGGTGTGGCCAATGAAGCATGCCCATGCAGTACCCCAGCACGGACATGTGGTGGGCAATCAGGTAGTATGCCTCAAATGGATCCTGCATGGAGAGACGCAGCTGCACTTTGGAATGGGACCACACACCTGACAGCGCCGCCAGCTCCACTGCGGAAGGCTCAGACACGCAGCAGTCTGCAGCCAGGGGTCACGAAAGGTGACCCAGCTCCAACAGCCGGTGATACACTGCCCCACAGGAGCGCTGGTATCCCCAGGCCCCGTGAATGCAGCCAAAGTAAGACACGGCCAGGGAAGGGCCCCCCTCCGCAAGACAGACCGTGAAGGCGGCCAGGCTGCACACAGACAGGGCAGACACGGTCTCCACTACGGACCAGGCCACATGCGAGCACCTCATCTCCGGGATGTGGCCATCAGGAAAGGGAACCAGCCCTAGCATCTCAGCATGCAGCTGGCAATCCTGGGCACTCACCTCATAGCTGAAGTAATGAAGGCCAGAGCTCAGGCTCGCATAAGCACCTGACAGGCTGTCCAGGCAGCCCAGGAGCAACTGCATGGCCAGGGTATGCCACAGGCCACACAGGGCCATGGTCTCGCGGAAGGTCCATGTATGGGGGACCCCATGGGGGCCGGGAGATGGGGACCCCATGGGGGCTGGGAGCTGGGAGCCCAGTGGAAGTGCAACCAGCCATGGTCCAGCACACCAGGGAGAATAGCACCACAGACAGGGGAGCCCACATTTCCTCCGGGGCAGGTGGGAGTTTGGGGGGCACCAAGGCTGGCTGAGAAAGCCACAGGCCGCAACAATGTATGGCAACAGAGTGAGGCATCGGGTGCAGACCCAGCACAGCTACAGGAACCAAGCACACAGACAGGACAGCCAACACACTAATCAGGTCGGCAAGGAAACCATGTTGCCAACAGAGAGAAGTGGGAGGTGATGACAGGAGGCATGCAGCTGCAGTCTTCATGCCTGGGTGTGCACCGGGCCATGTGCACAGCTCCATGCTTGGACAGCAGGTGTGCTCTATAGCGCATCTTTGCCAGACCGGGCTTCCCACCCTGCAGGAGATGGCCCTGCCAGCCGGGGGCAGGGCACCACCCATCCAAGCCTATACCTGGGCCGGCCACGGCCCCCAGGGTGCACCACACCATGGAATGGGACAGGTTGGGCACATGCAGGATGCACCTAGCACTCTGTGCCAAGTGGTACCATGCCCACACCGATCAGCTGTGCATCCTGACCACTGAGGTGCACCTGGGTGCCCGCTTGTGGGTACCATGGCCCGGAGTGCAGCAGGGGCCCACAGGGCCCAACATGCCCACAGGCACACCGTAGCCTGGCTCAGCGGGTGTCTGGGGCAGATCGGCAAGCCATGAGCCGCAGCAAGACCAGGGCTGCGGTGATCCGCGAGGCAGTCGGGCACCTCCAATGGAAGAGGGAGGCCATGTGCTGGGCTGCCCTGCTCGCTATATCCATTGCCCGGTGGCCATGGGTCACAGAGTGGGCACAGGGATGGTGGTCCCAGGTGCTGGCTCAGTGGGATGAGGCAGCCTGGAGCACGCACTTCCGGATGGACAAGCTCACCCTACTGCGGCTCACAGAGTTACTCACATCTTGGATGGAGTGGCACCACACCTCCATGAGGAACCCCATCCCCATGATCCAGCGGGTGGCCATCGGGGTCTGGGCCCTGGCAACACCCGACTCCTGCCGGTCCATCTCCCAGCACTTCGGTGTCGGGGCGATCACCGTTCCCTGTATCCTGCGGGATGTCTGTGAGGCTGTGGAGGGTGTCCTCCTGGACCGGGAGATCCAGCTGGTGGATCAGGGGCCTGTGATGGCCGGATTTGTGGCTGGAGGGTTCCCCAACTGCATGGGCGCCATGGACGGCACCCATATTGAGATCCTCCCCTCTCTGCGGGGGAGGCCGTGGAGTATGTCAACAGGCAAGGGCATCACTTCCTGCAGCTGCAGGCTGTTGTGGACCACTGGGGGCAGTTCATAGACATCTTCACGGGCAACTCCGGGCACAGCCACGATACCCAGATCATGACCATCTCCCCCTTCTATGCCCAGATGTACTGCAGGGACTTTTCAGACTTGGGGATGGCCCAGATCGAGGGGGTGTTGATGCCCCCCTGTATCCTGGGGGACCCGGCCTACCCCCTCACCCAGTGGCTGATGAAGGTATACCCGGTTGCCCGGACCCCGGTGGAGGTGCTGTAAAATTCCTGCCTGTGTGCTAACAAGACTGTGGTCGAGCGGGCGTTCAGTGCCCTCAAGCAGCGCTGGAGGAGCCTCGTCGGCCAACTGGACCACACAATGGAGACCTCGGCCCTGGTGATAGGTGCCTGCTGTGTGCTGCACAACGTATGTGAGACCGATGGGGCTGCCCTCTAATACACCATGCCTACTCGCCCTCCCAACCCGGTGTCTCTATATGTGAACACGGACAACCTGAGAGAGTACCGGTATGACAAGCGCATCCGTACCACCCTAGCCAGGCACATCAGCTGAGAGGCCGAGGCGTGAGGCTGAACACCACCCGACCCACCCCCCTGGGGCCCCGGGGGGTTCCCTGGTCTAGCCCCTATATGGGCGTGGCCTACCCCCCCACTTCTGGGCCAGTGAACAGACCACGGGAGGCGGTACTGTGGTTGGTGCATTTATTATCTCACATGCTGACACATGCCCCTACCACCACCCCCACCACCCCTCACCTGGTGATCCCCCCCTCAGACCGCTCTCCTCTTCCCCCTCGTTCCCCCCGACCCCTGAATTTCTGGGGGTGCCCCCTTGAGTGCCCTGTGGGCAGCATGGAGCTCTGGGAGCTCCCCTCCCCCACACTGTCCATGTCCTCAATGGTGTCTTGGGAGGCCTCGGTGTCCAGAGGGGCAGGCAGTGGTGGGAAGGAGGACCCAGGACCCTGGGTGGCATCTCCCTCCGGAGGCCTCTAGGGACCGTGAGTCAGATGCGGGGCCACTGCTGGTGCTGAGGTGACTGGGGCAGCTGGGGTGCCGTTGGGGTGCCGAGGGGCCCGGCATGGGGTCCTGGACAGGTAGGGTGCCCGGCAGGGTGGCTGCCATCACATAGGCACACATAGTGCCTGCGTACAGGAGCAGGGAGGTCCCAATGTCATGAGACCTGTCCATCTTGGCGGAATGCTCCTGCACCATCCCCGTGATGGCCATTTCCAGCCATCCAAACACCTCAACCTGCCTGCTGTGCTCCTGGCACTCCCGCCTCCACTCCAGGCACACCTCAGCTTTGAACCTCTGGTTCCTCACCTGCGCCCACTCCAGGGAGTGCTCTATGGCTGCCTCCATGCGGTCCATGGCCGCCATCATCCACTCCCCCTGGTCTGTGGAGGTCTGAATTATGTCCTCCACCTGGTCCTCCCTCTGGCGCCTGGTCCTCCCTCTGGCCAGGGGGTGGGAGCTCTCCAGGCTGCTGTCTGGGGGGGGGATGTCAGTCCCCAAGGTCCTGGGGCATTCCCCCTGGGGGCCTGGGTCCCTGAAGCGGGTGCCTTCTTGTGTGGCGGGGGTACCTCGGCCCGTTCCCTGACCTGGACCATGGCTAGCCTGATGAGGCATGGGGTGACAATTGATCACTTCATATGGAGTATGTGGTCCAGGGCATCATAGAAGGGGGCAGTCTGGTTTCCGTGTCCAGACCACTGGTTGTTGTCCCGTATTGCCTTGTAACCCCTCTTCAGCTCTTTGGCCTTGGAGCGGCACTGTGCGATGGTCCAGTGGTGCCCCACCACCTCCATTTCCCACACTATATCCTGGAACATATGCTCATTTCTCAGATTGAGCGCAAGCTCCAGATGATGTTCCAGGGTCCCCCAGATGCGGATGAAGTCCCGGGTCTCCTGGAGNGGTCTCTTCTCTTGGCTTGAGGGTCTGTTTCCCAATATTCCAGCTCTTGTCAGGTGCATACTGTACAAGGTTGTGTCCTTTCTTTTATTGTTTGTATTAGTGTACACTGCCTCCATTTCATGCACTATCTCCTGGAACACGTGGTCATTCCTCTGATTGAGCATGAGCTCCAGTTGATTCTCCAGGGTCCCCCAGATGCAGATGAAGTCCCAGGTCTCCCACGAGCCCCCACTGACCCCCTCACTGGTACGGCCTTCTGCCCCTTCTCCCCTCCGGTTCCTCCTCCTACTCCTCCTCCTCCGCCTGGCCAGGGCCCGTCTCCTCTGGGGGCTTGGGCTCTTGGGCCCGTTTCTGTGTCTGCGGGACACAAGCAGAGTTGGGAGGGTTGGTTGCTGTTCTGCCCCAGTCCTGCGTCCCTCCCTCTCCCCCCCCATCCCTTGGTGTCCCTGTGCTGCCGGTTCCCCTCCCCTTCGTTCCCCTTACCTGTTTCCAGGGTGCCTCCTCCCCTGGCCCGGTAGATGTCCCTCGGGCATCCTGGCCTGACTTGTGCTGCTGCTGTCCCTCCACCCCCTGCATGTGCAGCACAACCACCTCCTCCTCCGCCTGCACCTCCACCTTCTCCACCTCCTCCTCTCTTGCTCTCTCGCCCTCTGGTCTCCTCTGCCTCTCACCTTGATCTATCCCACCATATTTCCCTGCTGCTGTGTGCCCTTTAAATCTCCCTCCACAGCCTGTGTTGTTTCTGGTTGCCTGGCAGTGATGTTGCGTGCTTTGACCATGACTGGGAATCATTTTGTTTGATTCGGGCCAGTGATTGCCATCCAATCATTACTTTTTATTATTTCCCATCAGGAATCTCTTTGACCACGCTTTCGGAGATGGTCCGGGCTGGAGGGCCGGAAGCATGGTTGATTTATACCCCATGTGGGTATTGACTGTGGTGAATATCTGGTGGCTGCTGAACAGATGTTCAGGGCTCTTTGGCCCAGCCACAGGATTTACTGTGGTTCACTGTGGTTGAGCGTGATCTCGTAACATCTCAAAATACCCAATGCTGTGATCACTATTTTTCAGGATATAAGGGAAGGACAAAGGAAAATCAGCAGCTGGAAGCTGAAGAGAAGTATTATTAAGTATTATTATTAAGAATGAAAGAAATAAGGCTCAGCTACAGAAAGATCTTTCAGAATACTTTGAACTTAATGAAAACTCAGTTTCCTCACCTGCAACTCTTTGGGAGGCAGCTAAAGTTGTCATAAAAGGGAAATTAATTGCACTCCAGGCCAAGATCTTAAAAGCCAAAAGGCAACAGGCAAAGGAGAGATATGCAACCCTTCAAAAATTAGAGGCACAAAATAAGTCGGCCCCTCAACATTTCTAAGGCAGGAAATAATTAAAAATAGAAAAATCATCAATAATATGGAATTGGAAAATATAAATGGCCAGTTGCAGAAAATTAAATTCCACTTCTTTGAACATAACAACAAGGCAGGTAAAACCTTGGCAAGACTAGTAAAAGTAAAGCAAAGGAAATCACATACCAATGATTAAAAATAATCAGGGTATTAGCTGCAGTGAGCCTGGAAAGATCCAGGAAACTTTCTTAGAATTTTATAGGAAAATGTATACTTCTAAAAACCTAAAACAGGCTGAGATATAAGCTTTTATCAATAATATCCATAACCCTAAACTTAATGATAATCAGAGGGCCTTCTTAAATGCCCATATTACAAAACAAGATGTGTGAGAGGCAATAGAATCTGCCAAAAATAATAAGGCTAGTGGGCCTGATGGGTTCCCCAGTGAATTCTATAAAACATTTTCAAGCACACTAATTCCTAGGGATGGGTGAACACGGTTCAGAAGTTCGGAGTTCGGCCCGAACTCAGCCTGTTCGGATGACCGAACGCGAACGCGAACATGAACATACCTAACAGAACCAAACACCGAACTGTGAAATGGTGAAACAGTTCGGTCAGTTCAGATCGCGTTCGGGTGGAAAAAAAAGGTTCACTGTAAGGTGACAGGGAGGGGTAGTACTAGTCACTGAGGAGCAGACTTCCAGGCACCAGGGGTGGAGAGGCTTGCAAGAAATGAAACTATCTGCCTCCCCCCTTCCCAACACCTTCTGAGCTAGTCACTGTTCCTGAACAGCAGGCGTTGAGTAGGATTATTAGATTGCTTTAAGTTTCATTTCAGTTTTGTACTGAAATGAAACTTAAACCTTAAACTGAAACCTTGTGTTTGTGATTCCCCCCCATCCCATATATAGAGAGATAGAGAGATATAGATATAGAGAGATAGATAGATAGGTTAGGGATAGTAGTTGTAGGAGCTAGCTTAGTGATAGAGATAGCGTTAGTGATTTAGTTTTAGTGTTTGTAGGAGTAGGCCTGTGTACTTATTAGATAATCCATTTAGTTCATAGCATTTAGAATAGTTAATAGAAGTTAGATTTAGTGTAGATAGATAGATATAATATTAGATTTTTTAAAAACCCATATAAAAAGCAAAAAACCAAATAAAAAACAAAAGAAAACCATATAAAACCAAATAAAAAACCAAAAAACCATATAAAAAACCAAAAAACCACCCATAACATTTCTCGAACAGCTGAACCGAATGGCCGAACGGCTGAACAGAACGGCCGAACCAAACGGCCGAACCCGAACCCGGCGAACTAACCAAACAGACGAACCGAATGGACGAACTGAATGCAGTCAAACCGAATGGCCCAACCTGAACTGTGATCTGTTCGCCCATCCCTACTAATTTCACATTTGGTGGTAGTATTCAATAATATACTAGTAGCTTCAGAAATGCCACAGGAATTTTATAATGCAGCAACTTCTTTAATCCCTAAACCAGGAAGACCAGTCAAGCTATGCTTGACTGGCCAATCTCTCTGCTGAACACAGATTTTAAATTATTTGCTAAAATTTTGGCAAAAAGGTTGAGAGCGGTAATAGCGGAAGTCATACATAAGAACCAAACAGGATTTATTCCAGGCAGGCACGGAAAGGACAATATTCATAAGGCGGTTTATATAATCTACGCCCTACACAAGCAAAAAATACCAGCTCTGATTATATCTGCTGACGCAGAGAAGGTGTTTGATTTTGTTGAACCGAAATGTCTTTTTTCAACTTTAGAAAAGATGGGCTTCGAGGGCAATTTTCTATCTTGGTTAAAGGCAATCTATAAGAAGCCCCAATCAAGTCTGATAATTAATGGCAGTCTTACAAAAACCTTTCAGCTAGAGCGTGGAACAAGACAGGGATGCCCTCTCTCACCTCTGCTGTTCTAGTTTTAGAAATATTGGCAAACACTATAAGACAAAACGAGAACATTAAAGGAGTTGTGATAGGAGAGCACACACACAAGTTCTCACTTTATGCAGATGACCTCCTATTATACATTATGAATCTGGAGGATTCTCTTCTGGAACTGCTAAAAATAATGGATCAATTTGGAAAGATTTTGGGCTATTCTATTAATAAGGAAAAATCATCTGCAGTAATTTTTGGGGAAGACCATAAACAAGAGTCATGGCTGAAAAACCTCTCTCCTTTCCCAGTAAGTGAAAAGGGCCTTAAATACCTTGGAGTGATGATAACCAACAATTTGAGATATCTTTATGCAGCAAACTTCATCCCGCTGCTAAAAAAACCTAAAGAGGAAATAAAACCCTGGCAGAACTTAATGGTCTCATGGATGGGTAAAGTCAATCTCTATAAGATGATGGTGCTCCCAAAAATGTTATACAAGTTCATGTGCCTCCCAATCCATCTTCCCAACAGTGATTCCCTTATTAAGGACTTAGGGTATTTTCAGACATTATGAGATCACAGTGAACCCCCGTCAATATCCACATAGGGTCAAAGTTGTCTGAAAGTCTGTTAGGCAGCTGTCAGATGTTCACCATGGTCAATTCCCACATGGGGTCAAGTTCAACCACGCTTCTGGGGCTCCCCTCCAGACAATCCCAGAAAGCCTGGTCAAAGAAATCCCCGGCAGGAACCAACAAAAAGTAACATCTGGCCGGTGACCATGGCCAGGATTCTGGGCCATGGTCAAATCGGGTGGGCGGTGGGGGAGTTTGGGGGGGCGGGACCATCCCACCGCATGTTGCGCCACACAGCCCCGCCCCCTCCCTGATTCCCCACCGGGATCAGCCAGCATGTCTGTTGGATGTGCTGGAGTGATCCCGACGTGGAATCATGTGGGTGATTCCGGGACGGGGCGAATGCTGCCCCATCTCATCTGAAATCACCCATAGTGTGGAATGGAAAAAAACACCAAGAATTCAGAAACTGGCATTAATGAGACCAAAAGACAAAAGGGGGATAAATTTCCCTGACGTGAGGCTATATTCACATGTTATGAACTTGATCTGTGCCCGTCCTGGTTAGTAAAAGCTTCCAGGGAGACGTTGGGGCGGTGCTGGTGAGGGTAGTGAACGCGTCCTTGCAGCAGGGGAGGCTGTCGCCCTGCCTCAAGCAGGCTGTGGTGCGCCCCCTGCTGAAGAAACCATCTTTGGATGTGGATGCGCTCACCAGCTACCGACCTGTCTCTAACCTCCCCTTTTTAGGGAAGGTTATTGAGCGGGCGGTGGTACTCCAGCTCCAGGTGCATCTGGATGGCATTGGTTTCCTAGACCCTTTTCAATCTGGGTTCCGCCCCGGCTATGGCACTGAGATGGCATTGGTGGCCTTGGTCGACAATCTCCACCAGGAGATGGATACAGGATGTTCTACATTTCTTATCCTGCTAGATCTCTCGGGGTGGTATTGGACGTGGATCTCCGCCTGGAGCGGCAGGTTGAGGCAGTCGCTAAGGCGGCCTTCTGCCAGCTGTATCTGGTGCACAGGCTGCGTCTGTACATCTCTGGCCCAGACCTGGCCTCCCTCATCCATGCCTTTGTCACCTCGAGGCTAGACTACTGTAACGCGCTTTACGTGGGACATCCCTTGTTCCTGGCCCAGAGGCTGCAGCTAGCGCAGAATGTGGCGGCTCGTCTCCTTACGGGGACGGGCCGTCGGGAGCATATTACACCTGTGCTCCGAGCTCTGCACTGATTGCCGATAGCGTGCCGAGCCAGGTTCAAGGTGTTGGTGTTAATCTATAAAGCCCTACACGGTCTGGGTCCCTCATACCTCAGGGACCGCCTTGCCCTCCATGTCCCAGAGCGGATTCTGCGCTCTGCCAGGGGTGCCTTTTTGGAGAGGGCATTCTTGGTGGCCTGGCCATGCCTTTGGAACTCCCTTCCAGAGGAAGCTCACTTGGCCCCTAGCCTGTTGATATTCCGGCAATGTTGCAAAACCTGGCTGTTCTCCCAGGCCTTTGGGGAGGGTGGGAGGATAGGGTGAGGGATTTTTTAATCCCCCTGCCCTATTTGGATTTTTTTTTTATTAGTTGTGATTAGTCCTTTTTTAATATTTTATTATTGTCATAAATGTTTTTAATTGTTTTTAGTATTTTATATTTTGTAAGCTGCCCCGGGCTGCGTGGCAGGAGGGGCGGGGTAAAAATCAATTGAAATAAATAAATAAAATAAATAAACATCACATGGCAGCAGCCCTAGGGGCAGCCCCAGAGTGGTACCATGAAAGGAATGCTCCTGAATTGGTAGGATTAGAACGGGACATCCTTCAGGTGCAATCATTAAAAAATATAGTTCTAGACAAAGGTGCAATAGATAAGAGGCTTAGGAAAGACCACTCCTTTGCAGGAACATTGATTAAACACTGGACAAATGCCCAAAAGAAATTGGGAACTCAATTAGGGACATCTCCCTTCACGCCCATAGATGCAGTACAAGTTCAGAAAAAATAATTTAGCTCCTGCCTTAAGATCTAAATTAAGGATTAAAGGTGTGACTAGGATGCAGCATCTATTCTCAAAAGAGATATTTCTATCCTCTCAAAGGATGGAAGAACTAATAGAGGGAAACTTTGATAGATTTCAATATTTGCATTTAAAAAATTACAGCACCACCTCACAAAATAAAAGGGATTTTGGAAGGGAGCCCTTTAAGCTGGAGAAACTGCTGTTCAACCAAAGTAAATCTGCGGGTAGATTAGGTAGAATATACAAAGAGTTAAAAAGGCTGCTATATGATAATCAAATTGGCTATATGGAGAAATGGAGAAAAGACCTGGAAATGCATAGAGGGGAAAAAGAGGGGGCAAAGTTCTGACAACACATGAACGGATGTGCATATTCACTAGAGGTCAAAGAGGTCCAGATAAAACTCATCACTAGATACTATTTAACGCCAGTAAGGATGAAATTTGAAAACCCCTTGGGGAAGGGTCTTTGTTGGCAGGGATGTGGAGAGGTGGGGGGTTATAAGCATTGTTGGTGGGGCTGCAGCAAAGTGCGACTCTTCTGGAGCAAAGTCTGGAAAATTGCAAATAAGGTTGTGGGGGAAGTGATACCTTTTAAGCCTGAAACTGCTCTACTGGGCCTGTTTCCTGAGACGAAGGGTGATTTCAGATGTTACGGGGCCCATTGGCCCCATACCGAAATCACCCAATTCATTCCCGCTGGGATCACCCCGTCACGCGGTATTGACCGTGGCAAACATCTGGCAGCCGCCAAACAGACATTCGAGACACAGTGACCACAGGTGGGTATTCACCGTGGTTCACTGTGATCTCATAACGTCTGAAAATACCCAAAGACTATGTCAGTACACCAGAAATCCTGTGGGGTTTTGTTTCTGGCTGCCTTAAACATAATTGCTAGACACTGGAAGTCGGAAGATGAACTATCACTGGAAGAGTGGACTAGGAGATTATGGTATTTGTTTAATATGGAGAAATTCCATGCAAGTCTTCAGAACAACTCAAGACTTTTGAGGAGACCTGGGCGCCCATCATTAATGCATTAGAAAACAAGAAAATGAATAAACAAGATTATCAGCAGTTGTTTGATCATTAAGGACGTCACAGCTACAGGCTAACTAATGAAAGGACTAATGGTCTCATGGACAAAATATATAACAGGGAAATGCTTGTACATTGGTTTTGGAAATATATAACACTGACCAATTTTTTATTACATTCCTTTTACTGAGATAGTTCAGAGGTCAGTGAGTCTGGATGTTTTGTAATTCCAAAGAAAAAACAATAAAAGCTTTTTAAAAAATGGTGCTGGAAGCATTGCTGTCATTTTCGAAAAGGGTAGCCAATCTGCACATGCACAGTGGCCATTTTGCATTTGTGCAGACCGGCTTCCTTGTCTCAAAGTGACGCTGACACTGCTGGCACCATTTTCCAAAAGGGTACGCATGGGCAATATGGTTCAGTTACCATTTTGCACACACACAATGATTTTTATTTTATTTTTATTAATTTTTAATAATTAAAATAATGGGGAGGGGGACAAAAGCTCCCTGGTTTTTTTTTTATTGAAAGGAAACAAAAACAGAAAGGAATAGTGTGCCTTCTGCACACCTCTAGAAATTAGTTGTTATGTTTAATTGCATTTAACTCTGGGAATGTGGATGATTAAAGTTTAAGAAAGGGTAGACAGCCAAGCAATTGCACATGGTATTTCATCACTGTGGAGCTCTCAGTTAAAGGATTGATTATTAAACGTGCTACAGTCTGAGAAGGACTGGAAGCTGCTAGAGCATGGGTTACCAAAGTAGGAGTCATCATCCTCACTGGGTCTCCACATTGCTAAATGTTATCCCAATGAGACTGGAAGTACATAAATAGATACTCACATTTTCATAATTCTTCCAACACATTAACATTTACTATAGAAGTTTGAGGTCATAAAGATTTCATTTGCTTTTTAGTGGTATCACAACCTAAAAACATTTAGGAATTGCTGAGCTATTGGGAGAACTCCTTCCTAGAGGTGATGAATCTCTCTCACGCTAACCACTAATGAAAAGCCAGGAAAGTAGATAGAAAAGGGGTCCTATACTGAGTAAGGACAGGTAGATCCAAAAGGGATCAGCATCCAAGGCAAAGAAGAACTGGGTGGGGAAGTGGAAGTTCCATTGACAGCTTCTGTATCTCTGAAGAACGAAGAGAACAGGAAGTCCCTGATATTTGGCCTCAGACCCAAGCCATGGTGTTTTTTATATAGCATCTGAAATTAGTCTGACATTTTGTGAAGTGCTGTTTTCTCTCAGTATAATGTACTGTGTCTAAGCTAATCTGGATGCTTAGCTGTATCCTATGTTGATTCAAAGTATCTGCTAACATGTGTCATTGCAACATGACTTGACCTTAATGTTATAAGCCTCACCACCACTCAGTTTCCTATATGTTAGGTAAAAGGGCAGGAGGAATATATGAAAAGTCTAATGACCATAACACTGCCCAACAAAAGGAGTTTATAAAAGTAGTAATTTGAAATTTTAGGAAGTGCTTAAATTCTAAATTTTGAATTCCCTATTGAACTAGCTAAAGAGCTTGTTCAGTGTTTTGTACCAAATTGAAATCTCAAAATGAATATTGAAAATTTCAGTTTTCAGTTCTGAGTGCAAAATTTCAATTTCCATAGTCAACTCAATCTAAACTGAAGCAGTTTGGGGAGGGAAGTGCAGTTTGCAGTTCTGAATGCAAAATTTCAATTTCTATAGTCAACTCAATCTAAACTGAAGAACTTTGGGGAAGCTGGCAACCACAGATGAAATTAAATAAATGAAAATTAGTCAACAGTAATGCCTCCTGCTCTTACAAAAAGTCATGTTGGCATCTTTGATAACTGACCATCAACAGACCTGCCTCACTCATTTTAATTGATTCAAAGGTAGATTTAAAAATATCCTACTCTTACTGTGGAAGATTCTCTAATGTATTCCAATGTGACAGCTAAAATTCCCTATTTATTTTTTGAAAAGCAACTCACTTAGACTGTAACATTTTAAAAGCCTTCTGTAACAGGCACAGGTTTACATCTTCCAGCATTTGATTATCAGCAGCATTCCCTCTCCTTTAATTTGTATTTTATTATATATTTCTCAACCACCACATGTAATGTGCTCTGTCATTTCTCAACCACCACATGTAATGAGCTCTGTCATTCTTATTCACACATCTCCCAGATTATTAATTTATTATTATTATTATTATTATTATTAGCACTTGTATAGCACCAGGTGTGTACCTGGTGCTTTACAGAGCAATGAGATGGACGTGGTCACTGCCTATGGCTTACAATCTAAAAGACTTGGAGGGGGGAGACAAGAAGAGGGGACATAGGGAGAGACAAGGGATAAAACATTAAAGCGGATGCGAAGTCTCAGGTGCACGTGCTTGGCTTGGTTGCAATTAGGGAGGAGTCAGGGGGAGGGCAGACAGTAAATGTTGAGAGGAAAGTTTTAGCAAGCGTCCGGAAAGGTGGCGAGGAAGAGGTGGGTTTTGAGGAGGGATTTGAAGGAGCAGAGGGATGTGGCATGGTGGATGTGGGCAGGGAAGGAGTTCCAGGCATGGGGAGCAGTGAGGGAGAAGGGACGAAGGCTGTTAGGGGAGCAGGGGAGATGAGGGAGAGTGAGGGAGGGGGCAGAAGAGGAGCGGAGGGTGCGTGCAGGAGTGTGTAAGGAGATAAGGGCTGAGAGGTAGGGGGAGCCAGGCTGTGAAGGGGTTTGTAAGTAAATACCAGGAGTTTGTGAAGGATATGTTGGGGGAGGGGGAGCCAGTGAAGTGAGGAGAGGAGAGGCTGCATGTGATCAAAACGATGGGCCGAGTGGATGACCTTAGCAGCGGAATTTTGGATGGAGATAAGGGGGGACAGATGACAGCGGGGGAGGCCAGCAAGGAGGAGGTTACAGTAATTAAGGCGAGAGATGATCATAGCATGAACAAGGGTTTGGACTGAGGAGACAGAGAGAAAGGGGTGAATCCAAGCAATGTTATAGAGGGCAAAGTGACAGGACATGGCAACAGAGTAAAAGTAAGCTTTAAAGGAGAGGTGAGTATCGAAGACGAAGCCCAAACTATGGGCTTGGGGAACAGGATGGATGGTGACACCATTAATAAGGATGAACAGAGAAGAGGGGGAGGAAGGGAAGGGAGGAAAGATAAGGAGTTCAGTCTTAGTCATTTTGAGCTTGAGCTGACGTTGGGACATCCAGGCGGAGATATCAGAGAGACAGTTGATGAGGCAATTTTGGACAGAAGGGAAGAGAGAGGGGGTGCAGAGATAGAGTTGAGTGTCATTAGCATAAAGGTGATATTGGAAGCCGTGGGAGGCAATGAGTTTGCCCAGGGACAGGGTGTAGATAGAGAAGAGGAGCGGGTCCAGGACAGAGCCTTGGGGAATCCCTACCAAGAGGGGGAGGGAGGAGGAGGTGGAATTGTGAAGAGACACATTGAAGGAGAGGTCAGAGAGGTAGGAGGAGAACCAGTCAAGGAGAGAGCCGCAGAAACCCAGGGATCAAAGGGAGTCCAGTAGGAGTGAGTGGTCAACAGTGTCAAAGGCAGCAGAGAGGTCAAGGAGGAAAAGAATGGAGTAGAGGTGCTTAGGTTTAGTGACAAGTAGATCATTGGTAATTTTGGCAAGGGCAGTTTCAGTGGAGTGAAGGGGGTGGAAGTCAGATTGGAGAGGGTCCAGGGAGGAGTTGACAGAGAGGAGTTCCAGACAGCGGGAGTAGACAGCACGTTCCAGAGGCTTAGAGGCGAAGGGTAGGAGGGAGATCAGCCGGTAACTAGAGGGGTCAGAGGGGTCGAGGGTGGACTTTTTGTGGATGGGAGACACAGTAGCATGATTGAAGATGGAGGGAAAGGAGCTAGTGGAGAAGGAGAGATTAATGACATGTAGAAGGGGGGTGGCAACAGTGTGAGGAATGGAGATGAGGTGGGAGGGGATTGTGTCGAGAGGGCAGGTGGAGAGGTTGGAAGAAGAGAGCAGGGAGGAGATTTCCTCGAGGGAGGCGGAAGAGAAGGAGGAGAGGATGGGGGGAAGGGGAGGGAGTGGAGAGGGAGCTGGGAGAGGAGATGGGGGGAAGCAATGTCGTGGCGGATCTTGTCAATCTTTGAGTGACTTGCCAAGTAAAATGGATATTTGCATATCCGATTTTCGGTTTTTTCATTTTGGTTAATCCATTTATTTTGTTATTTTGGTTCAATTATGGCATTTTGACAGTTTTATTATTTCTTTTCTCTAAAATAAAGTAGCTAAAATACTGAAATAATGAGATGATCAAACAAAAATAAATGATATAGTGAAATAATCAAAATATCAAAGCAAATATCCAGAAAGGTTATACCGAGTTTCTACTTTGTCAGATCCAAATCAAAGATGGCAACTTACTTGGATATAGTATGTATTTCAGCTGTAATAACTAGCCCCACAGTATACTAATCTGGATGGATATCAGGCAGTATCCTGGAATTTGGAAGATGATACGTAACAGCACCACCCGTTGGCTCTACCACTACAGTAAATTACTTTCAAGACACTACAAGCGAAATAATTTCCATTTGATGTATAACCCATATCTATGAGAACTAAATTCAGAATCAAATTTCTCTGTAAAAATAATATATTTTCTTATGTTACTTGTAAAATTGCTTCCAAACCTGGGGGGAGGGGGAGAGCTCCCTCCTGGAATGGTATAAGTATGCCTTTTAACTACAAGAACTGTCTGTTATCTCTCTAAAAAGTGTCTTGAAAAAGAACCACATTTTCTACTTAAATAGCACTTAAGTACTAAATTGGTCAATTTCTAAGCAATTTGATACTAATTACACATTCACTTTACTTGGATTGAATAGGAAAAGGAAAGATACTTGCAGTATTTTTAGTCAATTTTAATTTATAGAAGAATAAAGGATATTATTACTTGATTTGAAACTTAGTGTACTTAGTAATTCATCATTAGATATTTTTAAGAGTGAGTACCCTGAGTGCATAATGCATATTACGTTGGCACGGTATGCTCAACAAAAGACTACTTGAAAGAAAGAAAGTAGCTGTGTTTATCACTAGTAGATTTCTAATTCCATGGAAGTGGTAGAAACATTTAGAATGTTTATTTTGTTTCATACTGTGTCTCCTAGCCCAAATTTCCCAGACTGACTGAGTTGTACTCAACACAAGTCTCCATGGGTAGGGGGTAAATATGAGTTTAAACTGGCAATATGATTTCCTGTCACAGCACTCTGGGCCTATGACAGGCTCCTCACTGGCTTAATAACTGTGCTCATTTATTTGCCTTTAATAAGATTCACAAAATGCTGTGCAAAATTTACCACCAGAATGAGATACATTTTCTCATATTGAATATAATTGTAAAGAACTGGTAGCCCTGGAATTTTCATGCAGTTGCCAGCTTTATATAGCTACTGTCACATTTGGACATAGACCCTGCATCCAAGCTGACTGGAGCTGAAATGGGTAGTTAATCCCATAACTGCAGTTAATAATTGAAATTCCAGATATCTAATCAGTTTGCCGATTGGTAACCATTTACTGCAGTGGTTAACCAATTACCTGAAATTCCAGTTATGGTGCTTATTTTGAGTTGTAAGGACCACCAGCCAGAATCTGTAGAAGCACTCAACATCCACAATTGGATTAAGAACATAAAAACATAAGAACATAATCAGTGCCATGTTGAGTCAGAAAAATGGTCCATCAATCCCAACACCCGTTTCCAACAGTGTCCAATCTCGGTCGCTTGGAAGAAGTACCCAATAGGTCATAATGGGGCAATCTGTTCCCTGTTGTTCACTCCCAGCTCTCGATATTAAGAGGTTACGTTCTCCAAAACCTACCTTGCTAATAGCTGTTAGTGAATCTATCATTCAGAAACTTGTCCAATCCTTTTTTAAACCCAGCTGTATTAATGACGTTGACCACATCTTCTAGCAACAAATTCCACAATTTGTGCATTGAATGAAAAAATACTTTCATTTGTTTTAAATCTGTTTCTAGTTAGTTTCATGGGGTGTCACCTAGTTCTAGTACCATATGAGAGGGTAAATAACCACTCCCTATTTACTCATTCCACATGCCACTTATGATTTTATAAACTTCTATCATATCCCTGCTCAGTCGTCTCTTCAAGCTGAAGAGCCCTAAACTATCTAGCTTCTCTTTAATAGGGGAGCTGTTCCAGACCCTTTATCATCTTTGTTGCTCCTGCTACAGCTGCTTCTCTGTATCTTTTCTAGTCTTACTATATCTTTTTTGAGATGAAGTGACGAGCAATATACACAACACTCAAGGTATAGTCGCACTACAGAATTATATAGGCATTATGAAATTTTCATTTTTATTCTCTAGCCCTTTATGAATAATTTCTAACATTGTTTGCTTTTTTGCCCACTGTTGCACACTAAGCTGAGGATTTCAATATATTGTCCACAATGGGTGCAATCCCAAAACCCCTCCATGGGGGATCTATGTGGATTCCGTATGGCACAATGTATCTGCTATGGACTTCTGCATGGTTTTTGTGCATGTGTGAGGACTGAATGCGGGTTTTGTGGTTCATGGGATCAGCTCCACCAACTCTAAGGTCCTTCTCCTGAGTGGTAACTATTAATTTAGAACCCAGCATCGCGTACATACAGTTTGGGTTATTTTTCCCTATGTACATCACTTTGCACTTGTCCAAATAAAATCACATCTGCCATCTAGATGCCCAAACACCCAGTCTAACAAAATCCTCCTGCAATTCTTCACAGTCTGCTTGTGTTTTAACTACCTTGAATAACTTTGGGTACTTTCAGACGTTACGGGCGGCCGGTTCACCACAGCGAACCACCAGGGGGGGCGAACAGCGCAACCACGCCCGGGGGTTGGAAAACGACCCAAACAGACGTGCCGGGAACGGGACCACGGCCCGGAACCGGGCCGCACCATCACGGCCCGTGGCAGCACAACAGACGTGCAGCCGAACCCCCGGCGGGCGCTAAACCCCCACAAGGCACCGGGCAGGGGCGGGACACAGACATGGCCGACTGAGGGCAAACGAAGCCACAAGGCACACAAGGGAACGCCCACACAAGGGAAACGGGAAGGGAGGGGGGAAGAGCGAGAACAGGCTGACAGCCGGCTCACACAGCGGTCCCGCAGCGGGGCACAATGCACGGCCACACGCCCGGACACACACACACACACACACACACACACACCAGGGAAAGGCCGGGAAGGGGGGAAGGGGCGCCCGGAACACCCCACCCGGAACACCGGCAGGGAGGGGGGGGCACCACCACGGGGCAAGGCACAGACAGCAGCAACCCCCACCCCCACACCACCCCAGTCCAGTCCAGTCCAAGGAGGTGCCCCCACAGGAACAGAGGCAGTCTCGGGGGGGGGGGGCGGACCCCCGGAGCAAGGCACGTTGGGGGCCCCCAAAGCACAGCGAGGCCGGCGGAGGGGCGCCAGGAGGAGGAGGAAGGGGGCCCCACAGTCAAAGGCTGGCACAGGCAGGGCAGCCGGGTCCAGCGGTGCTCCTCCGCAGCACCAGCGACGCTCAGGCAGCACCCACGGAGTCACGGGGATGGAGGGGGCCCAGGACCACGGCCAGGGGCAGCAGCAAGCAGCGAGGCGGGCGGGAGCTCACCGAGGTGGGGTCCGCAGGTCGGGAGCGGCCAGCGGGGACCAGGCCCCCCCCCGGGCCGGGGCGGGAGCCCACACGGGGGCACCACGCGGGGGGGGGCAGGCCAGCGACGCGGGGCTCACGGGCCGCTGCCGGGGGCCCCGCTGGCCCCAGGGCCCGGGTGGCCCGCCCGGTGGACCAGGTGGGGCCAGTGCAGCATGCCCCGGCGGTACCCCTGCAAGGACATGTAGTGGGCGATCAGGTAGTAGGCCTCGAAGGGATCGGGCATGGTGAGGGCCAGCTGCACATCCACACGCGCCCACACCGCCAACAGGGATGACATCTCCACCGCGGAGGGCTCCGGCACACAGCAGGCAGCAGAAGGGGGCCACGGAAGATGCCCCAGCTCCAGAAGCCGCTGGAACGCCGCCCCACGGGTGCGCTGGTACCCACGGGCCCCGTGAACACAGGAGAAGTAGCTCACGGCCAAGGCAGGGCCACCCTCGGCCAGGCACTCCGAGTAGGCGCCCAGACCACACACCACCAGCGCTGACACGGTCTCCGAGGCGCTCCAGGGCACATGGGCGCACAGCACCTCCGGGATGCGCCCCTCGGGGAAACGAGCCAGCCCCAGGGCCTCCGCATGCAGCCGGCAATCACGGGCGCTCACCACATGGCCAAAGTAACGGAGCCCGGAGCTCAGGCTCTCGTAGGCACCTGCACGGCTCCCCGGGCCGGCCAGGAGCAGCTGCACGGCAGGGGTGTGCCACAGGTCGCACAGAGACATGGTCTCGCGGAAGGCCCAGATATGGGGGGCCCCTTGGGGGCCGGACAGCGGGAGCCCCATGGATGGGCAGCCAGCCATGGTCCAGCACAACAGGGAATGGGACACGGAGCCCGGAGGGCACACAGACTGCCCAGGGCCGGGAGAGGCTCGGCCCGGCCCCCGGGACAGGGAACACGGGCCCGCACCGCAACATTGTAGCACAACAGAGCGAGGCGTAGGGTGCGGGCCCGGCACAGCTGCAGAGAACAACAGCGAGCTCTCTGTCTGCCTAATCGCACCTTCAAGGCCATCCCGCTACAAACAGCGAGGGGAGGGGGCCCGGGGTGCTGGGGGCGGGAGCAGCCGGAACGCACCGGCACAGGGCGCGCGCAGGCCCGCGAGGCCGACCCCCGGGCGGAGCCACCAGCACCGGGCCGCCATAAGCGCTCCCAGCCCCCACCGGGGCCCCAGCACCATGGAGCGCGATAGGGCAGGTGGGAACTGGATGTTCCTCGCGCTCGCGGCTGAGTGGCACCGTGACCACACTGAGCAGCTGTGCCTCCTGACCGAGAGGGTGCACCTGGCCGTCCGCCTGCGCTATGTCCTGGCCCTGCGGGCTGGCGTGCGCCTCCGGGGCCAGCAGGCCCGCAGGAGAGTCCGTGCCCGGCTCAGGGCTCGGCGCCGGGCCTGGGGGGCGTGGCTGGCCGCCTGCCGGAGCCTCACCCGGCCCGCTGCGCTCCGAGGGGCCGCGAGGCGGTTCCGCTGGGCAACGCAGACCCTCCGCCGGGCAGCGCTGCTGGCTATGCCCATAGCGCGGAGCCTATGGGTCACGGAGCGGCCCCAGGCCTGGTGGGAGCGGGCCCAGGCCCACTGGGGGGAGGCCGAGTGGGGGTCCCACTTCCGGATGGGCAAGGCCACCCTGCTGCGCCTAGCGGAGCTCCTCACGCCCTGGCTGGAGCGGCAGCACACCTCCATGCGGGAGCCCATCCCCATGGTCCAGCGGGTGGCCATAGGGGTCTGGGCCCTCGCAACGCCCGACTCCTGCCGCTCCGTGTCCCAGCACTTCGGGGTGGGGCTCAGCACGGTCGCCTGCATCGTGCGGGATGTGTGCGAGGCTGTGGAGGGCGTGCTCCTCGACAGGACCATCCAGCTCCTGGACCAGGGCGCTGTGATGGCTGGCTTCGCGGCCGGGGGCTTCCCGAACTGCATCGGAGCCGTGGACGGCACACACATCGAGATCCTGCGCCCGGCCGCGGGGGAGGCCCTGGAGTATGTGAACCGGCACGGATACTACTCCCTGCACCTGCAGGGGGTGGTGGACCACCGGGCCCGCTTCATAGACATCTACACGGGCAACTCCGGCCGGAGTCACGACGCCAGGATCATGACCATCTCCCCCTTCTATGCCCGCATGTACCGGGGGGACTTCGCGGACATGGGCATGAGGTGGATCGAGGGGGTTCCCATGCCCCCCTGCATCCTGGGGGACCCCGCCTACCCCCTGACCCGCTGGCTGATGAAGGTCTACCCTGTCCCGAGCACCCCTGCGGAGCAGGTATACAATACCCGCCTGTGTGCGAGCCGGACCGTGGTGGAGCGTGCCTTCGGGGCCCTGAAGCAGCGCTGGAGGAGTATAGCTGGCCGCCTGGACTTCACCGTCCCCACCTCCGCCCTGGTGATCGGTGCCTGCTGCGTTCTGCACAATGTGTGCGAGACCGAGGGGGCGGCCCTGGAGTACCCCGAGCCCCACCGGCCCCCCGGTCCTGTTCCCCTGTACGTGAACGCAGGGAACCCCCGGGAGTACCGGTATGCCAAAAGGATCCGGAACGCCCTTGCAACCCACATCGCCCGGGGGGGCCCGCTGTGAGGGCCTTCCCGCCCCTGGGGGCCCCACCCCCCCTTCCGTGCCCATGCCCCTGTACACGCGGTCCCACAGCCCTGTCCCCCCCACAAACGGGCCGGGGACAACTGTCTATTTACAACACTTTATTGCCCACACAGTTCACACAATCACCCTGTGCCCCCTCCCCACCCCCGTGCCCGTGACCCCGTCCACCACCCGCCCTCATGTGGCCCTCCCCCTCCCCCCCCTTCCCACCATCCCCCCGCGTTTCCTGGGCCGACCCCTCGTGCGGCCGCTTGGGCCCACCGAGCTCTGGGAGCTCCCCTCCCCCCCACTGTCCGTGTCCCCTGCCGTGTCCTGGGCCGGTCCCGGCCCCGGCAGGGGGCCGGGCGGCGGATGGGCAGCTGTGCCCGGTGCCCCGGTCGCGCCCCGGGGGGGCTGGACCCTCCGGAGGCCCGGGGGCACTGGGAGGCGCATGCGAGGGCCCTGGGGCCGGGGGGGCGCCAGGGGCGGCAGGGCTGGGCCCGGGGGCGCCGAGGGGCCCGGCATGGGGACCTGGGCGGGCAGGGCGCCCGGAGGTGCGCCGGCCATCACGTAGGCACACATGGTGCCCGCATGCAGGAGCAGGGAGGTCCCAATGTCGTGGGACCTGTCCATCTTTGCACTGTGCTCCCGCACCATGCCCTGTATGTCCTGCCGGAGGCCCCTGAGCAGCCCCTGCTGCCGCTGGTGCTCCCGGCGCTCCCGCCTCCGCTCCAGGCGCACCTCCGCCTCCAGCCGGCGGTCTGTCTCCAGGGCCTTCTCCATGGACCGCTCTATGGCCGCCTCCATGCGGTCCACGGAGGCGATCATGCGCTCCCCCTGTTCCTCCGCCCTGCGGACGATGTCCTCCGCTTGCTCCTCCCTGCGCCTGCGGACCCGCGCCCGGTACTCCCGCATCCGCTGGGCTGGGGCCGCGGCCGGCGGAGGCGCCGCGCGCGGGGGCTGCCCTGTGGAAATGGGCGGGTGGGTCAGTGCAGGGCCCTGTCCCCTAGCGGGGTCGGGTCCCGGGGCCCCCTGCCCCCCCTCCCCCACTGAGGCCGGAGGCCCCCCTGGGCTGGCGCCCGGGGGGCCCTCCCGCCATCCCAGCCCTCCCGCCTTACCTGGGTCCGGCACCTGCTCTCCTGTGCCCTCCGCGGGGGCCTGCACCGTCTCGCTGGCCCGGTCCTGGGGCTCCCCATGTCCTGCGGGCGGGAGAGGGGGGAGCGGGTGAAGGGGGCTGGTTGTGGCCCCTGCAGCAGGGCCCCCACCCCCGCCCCTGCCACCGGCCCCCTGGTCTTGCCCCCCCCTGCCCTGGGGGCCCGCTTACCCTCTATGTCCGTCTCCGAGCCTTCGGAGCCCGGCGCCTCACCCTGGGAGTGCTCCCCCTGGGACCACTGGCTGAGGGTGGTGAAGGTGCCGACCTCCGACTCCGCCTGGCCGGCCCGGCGTTGGGATGTCTCCGGGCTGCTGCTGGGGGGGGGCCTTGGGGCTTCTGCGGGTCCCGGGTGGTCCTCCTGGGGGTGGGGGTCCCCTGAGCTCGTGTCTACCGGGCGGGCGGCGAGGGGAGGGGGTACCTCGGCCCGCTCCCTGCCCTGGACCACAGCGCTGCCCACCAGGCGTGGGGCAACGATGGAGCCCTTCATGTGAAGGATGCGGTCCAGGGCATCGTAGTAGGGGGCGGTGCGGGCCCCGTGGCCGGAGCGGCTGTTATTGTCCTTGAGGGCCTTGTACCCCCTCTTGAGCTCCTTGGCCTTCGAGCGACACTGGTTGACAGTGCGCTCGTGCCCCGCCGCCTCCATGTCGCGCACGATGTCCCGGTAGACATGCTCGTTGCGCTGGTTTATTGCGAGCTCCACCTGGTACTCGAGGGTCCCCCAGATCCGTATGAAGTCCCGGGTCTCCTGGAGGCCCCACTGTCCCCCTCTGTGATAGGCCTTCCTCCGGCTGGGCCCCTGCTGTTCCTCCTCCCGGTGCAGCTCATGCTGCACCTGCCTCTGCTCCTCCTCCACCTCCTCCTGGGGGTGCGCCTCCGGGGGCCGGGGGCCGGGCTCCTCCTGGGGCTCGTCCGCCCGGGCCGACTTTCGTGTCTGGGGGGGGGAAGGGGGGTGGTTGGTTGCTGGGTGAGGGTGTGGGCCCTCTCGGGGGCCCCCTGCCCCCCTGCCCTCCGCCCGGGGTCCCCCTGCCCCCCTGCCTTCCGCCCGGGGTCCCCCCGGCCCCCTCCACAGGGGGTTCCCCTGTGCCCCCTGTTCCCCTCCCAGTGGGTGCCCTTACCCGTTTCCTGGGTGCCTCCTGTGGGCCTGTTCCGGCCGCTGTCCCCGGGGCGGCGCGACCCGGCTGCAGCTGTGGTTGGTGTTCCCGGGGCGCCTCCCTGGTCGGGTGCTCCCGTGTGCCCCCTTCCTGCACCTGTGCCCCCTCCGCCTGCATCGCTGGGCCTGGCTGCACGTCCTCCGCCTCCTGTCCCGCCGCTGTCGCTGTTCGTGCCTCCGCTCTCTTCCGCTTCCCTCCTCGCTCCATCCCGCCACGCTTGCTTGCTGCTGCTCTCGCTTTAAATCTCCCTCCGGTGTTTGTGTTGGTGCTGGTTGCCTGGCAGCGACGCTGCGTGCCTCGTCCCCGGCCGGGGCTCCATTTTTTTGGTTCCGCTGGGGGATTGGCATCCAGACGTTACTTTTGCTTGGTTCCCTGTGGTGGTTGGTTTGACCACGCTTCCCGAGACCTTCCCCCGGCTAGCCCGGGAAGCGTGGTTCAAACTGACCCCATGTGGGTATTGAGCGTGATGAACATCTGGCGCACGCCGTTCAGACGTTCCGGGCCCTTTGGCCCCGCGGGGGGGTTGAGCGTGGTTCAGTGTGGTTCACCGTGATCTCGTAACGTCTGAAAACACCCTTTGTGTCATCTGCAAATCTGATCACCTCACTCTTTACTCCCATTTCCAGATTATTAATGAATACATTACAACACCAATCCCAGTACAGATCCCTGAAGCACGCCACTATTTTCCTCTCTCTCTTTTGTGAAAACTGACCATTTAGTTCTTTTTGTACAGCCACATGAGATGCCCAGGGAGGCTTGCCTCTCCCTAGACAGCTTTGCCCTTCCCTGAGTAACCTTGTCCCCCCGCCCCCTGGGCAAGCAAGCCACAGGATGCAGTGGCTCGTGTGTCCAGGGCCTGCCAGATGTTTGCCTGGGGCAGGGCAAACATCTGCTTGCTCCATGATACGTCCTCAAAGAAATCCCGAGGACGTGTTGTGGAACAGCCTTACCCCACATGGGGCAAGGCTGCCCACAGCAGAGCAAGCCCATGTGGCTGGTGTGCCTGCTCCTCCATGCTCATAGCAACCCTATGAGTTGTGACCGATGGGTGCTAGCACCTGTTGCTTGCAGCCAATCACAGCTGGGGTGGGAGTCCAGAGTCAAAAGTAGCTCCTCCTTTCTTTGGTTCCAGGACCAGCTGCTCCAAGAAGCAGTCATTTATGGCATCTAGAAACTTTAGCTCCATATCATGCTTGAGGAGACATTCACCCAGTCAATGGGTGATTTAAGACGAGACGGGGCGGCATTCGCCCCGTCCCAGAATCACTCTTCAGATTCCCCGCCGGAATCAGGCTGTCACGTCCAACAGATGTGCTGGCTGATCCCGGGGGGAATCGGGTAGGGGGTGGGGCCGCATGGCGCAATGTGCGGCTGCACGGCCCCGCCCCCTCCACGCTCCTCCGCCGCCAACCCGAATTGATCACAGCCCGGAATCCTGCCGGGGATTCTGGGCCATGGTTTCCGTCCAGACAAGACAGGCCCCTTCATCGCGGTGGGGAATCACATTCACCATGTGATTGGCGGCAGCCCCGCCGGTTCTGCCGATCACATGGTGAATGTGATTCTCCACTGTGATTGACCGTGGTTAACATCTGGGGGGAACTTCCGGTTCCCCAACAGACGTTACGGGGCCATTCCCCACCACAGGGTACTGACTGTGGTTGAGCGTGGTCTCGTAACATCTGTAAATACCCACTATTAGAGTAATTGAAATCACACATTATTATTATGTTTCCACCTTTAATAGTCTGTCTAATCTCTTTTAGCATTTCATAGTCTCACTGTCCTGGTCAGGGGAATGACATTATAGACCCACTACTATACACTTCCCCATTACACATGGAATTTCTATCCACAGAGATTCCAGTGTACAGTTCACACCCTGTAAAACTTTAATCCTACTTGACTCAACATTGTCTTTAACATATAGTGCCACTCCACCACCAAATGATCATAGAGCTCAACTCTCATTTAAGCAGCCAAATAAATGGTTTTCTTGTCCAAGAGAACATGTCAAGCTCTTCTGAATGTCTGCTTGTAAGTTGCACAATAGAAACTTCTGGGGTTGCTAAGTTCATTTAAGTGCTTGAAAATCAGATGTTCATTTAGGTGCCTGAATATAAGCCAACTTCTCTCTTGAAAACTTGATTCCAGTTGTGGGAATTGAGCACTTGAAAATCTGGCCCTAAATTCTTCTGAAAATTTCTCCCATAACTATATTTTTAAAAAGGTATTTCCTTTCCTGGCCAGTCTTTCTAATTTTGGAACAGAAATCAATGATAATACTTATTACAAAATATCATATTTTCTCTTTACCTTTCTGAGCTGCAAATTTCACTTTTGCTTCCCATTGGTCTGTCCCAGGTAGTGGTGGACCCAACTCATGAGGGGGGACACTTTTTGGACTTGATGTTCTGCACTGACCGTGGGTGTTTTCAGACGTGACGGGGCGGCTTTGCCCCGTCCCGAAAACAACCCGGAGATTCCCCGCCGGGATCACCCAGGCACAGCAAACCGATGTGCTGGGGATCCCGGCGGGGAATCGGGAAGGGGGTGGGGCCGCGTGGTGCAATGTGTGGCCGCACGGCCCCGCCCCCTCCATGCTGCCTCACCTCCCACCCTCTGGGGAGATGGGCAGGCAGAGAGGCCAATGCCGCCGCAGCGTCTGGCCGAGTTCACCACGGCCCGAATCCCGCTGGGGATTCCAGGCTGTGATAGCCGACCAGACGTTACTTTTTTTTGATGCCCACCTGGAATCACTTTCACCACACTTCAGCTGATTTTTGCTCCGGTAGCCTGAGAAGCGTGGTTGAAATTGACCCCATGTGGGTATTCAGTGTGGCGAACATCTGGCAGCCGCCAAAGAGACGTGCAGGGCACAGTGACCACATGTAGGTATTCAGCGTGGTTCATTGTGATCTTGTCACGTCTGAAAATACCCCTTGAGGCAGGGATCCGATGATTGGGGGTGTGGTATATTCACCCTTGCCATGGTTGGGCCATTATGTCCTGTGAGTCTCCATCCTGGCATGCCTGCCTGACCGTACAAGTGCTGGACCAGTTAGGATGGTCCTTCCTGGAGACTTATGGAAGCTAAAAGGTCCTGGAATGCTCTGGGGGAGATACCTGTTGATCTCAGTGTCTGCTCCATTGATGATCACGCCGACTTTTGGAATGATTGGCTCACTGTGGCTATTGATTGGGTGGCTCCTAGGTGTTCACTTTTGCCATTTCAGCACTGCAGGTCCCCATGGTTCACTGAGCACCTGGGGTGGCTGAGGCATGAGGGTTAGAGCAGCGGTGGCGTCATATTCGCAATGGCATAGAGCATTTTTGACGACCTATGCTGTGGCTGTGTGAGCAACAAAGAAGCATTTCTTTGCTGCTCTCATAGCATCTGATCACTCATGTCCAGCAGAGTTGTTCTGGGTGGTGAGATGTGTGGTCAGTCCAGCCTGTCTCCGCCTGGAACCGGATTCATCCAAGGCCCTCTGTGACATGTTTTTAGCATATTTTGTGGAAAAATCTCTCACATTGAGCATGACTTTGGCCTCTCCAATTCAGAGGCAGTGGCGGACCCTGAAGTTAGGAATGCCTTGTCTGGTCTCGATTCATGGGACGAATTTCAATTGATAACACCTGCTGAGGTGGCCGATGTACTGAGGTCTATTTGGGACACAACTTGTGAGTTAGATCCTTGCCTGTCCTAGTTGGCAAAAGCAACCATGGAGACACTGGAGCCGGTGTTGGTGGGAGTGATCAATGCCTCCTTTTGAGAGGGGAGGGTGCCAAACTGCCTTAAGGAGTCTGTGGTTTGGCCTCTCATTAAAAAAAACATCACTTGACATCGCTACCCCTTGAACAGGTAGTGTGGCCTGGCAGCTTCAGGTGCATTTGGATGGTATTGGTTTTCTTGACTCCACACACTTTGGAACTTTTTCCAATAACCTGGAATTCGGAACTCAGAATTGTAGACCTCAGAAATACTCAGAACTCAGAACTTCAGAACGTTGGGACAGTATGACCCACCATCAGCAGTGACTGAAACCACTTTAAAATTATTATGCCAAGCCAACCAGTACACAGAAAAGAAGGCTAGCAAGAGTGGGACATTTTCTTAAGAAGAATACAACAACCCCACAAAACAGGGCAGCTGCATGCAGAAACCCCCCAAAAGCCAGCCAGCTCAGAAGACATATTATAATACCCACAAGAAAGAAACCAGACACACACACACACACACACACACCCTAGTGGCACCCACCTTTTTTTTTAAAAAAAAGGCATGGCATTGGTGTGGCACTGGTGCCAGGCAGAGAGATCCCAGTCTGGGCTCATGGTGAAGGCACAGCAGTAGAAGTTACAGTTACACTTTACAATTAGGCTCTGCAGCACCGTGCCATGCCATAGCCTTGGTTAGAAAGAAGACAACACACAACCCCACAAAACAGTGCAACTGAATGCAGAAATCCCACCAAAAGACAGCTAGCTGAGCAGACAAAATTATAAGACCCACAAGAAATAATCCAAATGTTCACACACACCCCAGGCACTTACCCCAGTGTGGTAACACGCTCACACATGCTTACTGCGGTGTGTCCACCCAGGTTGGCGTCTCATTTGTTCCTGCCTGCCAGATGTTTGCTGTGGGCAGAAACAAATATACCCTGGACTAGGGATGGGAGAATGCAGTTCGGAAGTTCAGAGTTCGACCCGAACTCTGCCTGTTCGGATGACCGAACCGAACTTCCGAAATGAATGCTCCAACTTCCGAACAGTTCAGAAAAGTTTGGATGAGTTTGGATGAGTTCAGGGGTGGGAAAACTGTGACTTTGGGTGGGAAAAACATCACTGGAAGGGGGAGGCTGCTGAGGAGCACACTTCCTGGCACCAGGGGTGGACACCAGGGGTGGTTTCAGGGCCAAAAATACTGATACCGAAAAAATATCAGTTTCAGTTTCGGTACTGATAGCACTTTTTAAAATGTTTGGCCGAGTTCGGCCAAACTGAACTCCGCCAAACTGAACAGCCAAACCCGAACTTGGGTTTCAAACTGAACAACTGAACGTCCAAACATCCGAACGGTGTTATGTTTGCCCATCCCTACCCTGGACCATGGCAGGATTAACTCTGGGCTGTGCACTGGGCTCTCTGCCAGTACACATCCTTAAGTTAAGGTACAGTTCAGGGAATCCACCCCCATATCATGGTAAAGCGGGCCGTCATGTCTGATGGCCTGCTCTACCTAACTCTGGCCAGTGGCTGGAGCTTTTCTGGGTGGGTGTGGCAGTCTGATAGGCCGCCACCCCCACCCACCCCCAACAGGGAGGAGGAAAGGCCTCTCTGAGCAGCACGAGGGGCTGGGACATGCAAACCACATCCACACACACCCCTGCCCTCTCCCCGGCCCCTCCCCAGTCACGGCCGCCATCATTTTTGTTCGGCAGCAGGGCCATATCTTTCCCAGGGTGAGGGCTCTCATCCCAGGCAGGATCAAAGCATGGCAGCAACTAGCACTGTCATGTGGAAAAATACCCCAAGTCTCTGGCCTAGCTTCCTTCTGAGCAAGGTTAAATTAATAGGAGATTTTGTATTTGCAGATATTATTTTCATTTTTGGATAGCCCTCCAGCTATCCAAATAATATCCACAACAGAAAAAGGGTATTTGCATGTCTGCATCTTCAGCTATTTTGGTTCATATACTTTGCTTATTTTGGTTTGGCTATTTCACCAAATTTTCAGTCATTTTACCATCAATACCAAAATAACTAAACCAAAATTTCAAAAGCAGATATCTGGCAATGTAGCACCAAACATCTACTTTGTTGAATCTTAATCCAAACAGGTGAATGCACAGGATACACTATTAGTTGTGGATATTCATTACAGTTCTAGTGGGTAGCCAGCTTCAGAATCCAAGGGAGACCAGGTTCCTGGCTGAAGCTTTCTGACTCACTTCTGTTCGTCACCAACCTATTGTAGTAGGGCTTCAACCACTCAAGCCATTTCTTTGGCTCTGAAGCCATCCCTAGTAATCCTCCCTTTAAGTATTCTATAACCCCAGGGTCAATTAGCCAAGAGTTTATGATCCTTCTAAAAGGCATCAAATACCCATAAGCACTTCTCTCAGCCCATTCTTTGGGCTAGCCCTTGCATGGACTTAGGATGGACTTTTACAAACATCAGATCCTTACTAGCATTCTAAGGGCTTATTCAGACGTGGTTTAAAGAGCACTTACAAGTGCTGGTGGCAGGATATGAGGAATGTGTGCCCAGATGATATCTGAAAAGGGTGTTTTCAAACTTGCCACCTGACAGGCGTACTCTACTGACCTGAAAAAAACCAGGTCGGTAGAGTGCATCTGTTAGTGTGCTGACAAGCTCAATCATGTGTGCAGCGCCTTTTCAGATGTCATCTGGGTGCGCAGTCTTCACATTTGCATCCTGCCAACGGCACTTGTAAGTGCTCTTTAAACAATGTCTGAATGAGCTCATAGTCTTGATTCTACTAGTGCTGACTTTTTTTTTGCTAACAGACTCCAAATCTAAGTCCTGAATATGCTCACTGAATCTATAAATTGCCTATTGTGTGAAAAAATACAGTATATTTTCCCATAAAAATGATGAATAGGCATAACACAATGGCTTGTTGCAGTTCTAGTTAAATTTTCTCTGGAATTATTGACTTATCGCTTCAAAGCAGGTATTGCCTCTGTATGCGTAGACAGAGAAGAAAAGGCTTTTCAGCCATGCAAACTTCTACAATAGAAATCATACAAACTCTATGAAAAATACTGATCTTACACGGGTGAAAAGAGAATAAAAAGAAAAACTGCCCTCTGAAATAGATGGTGAAATAATGAATATTTTGACTTCATGGAATATATTGTTAGTATATGGACAGACATCATCTAACCCTACTTTAGCAATAATCTTTTGTGGTTAGCTCTGGATATTTCTCCTTGTATCGCGGAAAAAGGCAATAACACAATTGTTGGGTAAAAGGTCACAACTCTTTATAAACAATTGAGACTGGGGGATAACTGTGAAAACCTCTATTTCCGAAATCCCCATTGGTCCTGTACTTATCAGTTTCCCTTGCAAGCTTCACCACATCAGTTTACAGATCTGATTTTTGGGATCCTCTAATGTGGGGTCCCAAGGGAGGAGTGATGGTTTCACACATCTCCTAGGGACAGCTGATATCCTACATAGTAATTCAGGTCCCATCAACTACCCAGGGTTTGAAGTTGAGCCATGGGTCGTACAATATCCCTTAACTAGCAAACCCCTCCCATCACCTCCTATGGAGATATCTCACTTCCTTTTGCTCTAGCTCTAATACATTTGAACCTTTATTCCTGCATTGGACCACTGAGTTATTTATTATTATATTTATATCCTGCCCTTCCCTGAAGGCTCAGGGTGACTTACAAATAAAATATAAAATGCAGTATAAAAATATTAAAAATACAATCCCCCCTCAAGTCCAACCCACTCCCACCCTCCAACAACCTCCCACCTAATCCCTCTCCCCCAACCCATCTTCCCCCTTAAATCAACCCAATCAACCCCCCCCCCCATGCCAACCCCCCTACTTGTCTCCTCCTCCAAATGCCTGGTGGAACAACCAGGTCTTACACTGCTGCTAGAAGGTAAGCAGATCTTGGCAGAGGCAAATCTCCACTGAAAGGAAGTTCCACAGCAATGGACTGGCCACTGAGAATGCCTTCCTCATGGTGGCCATCTGTCTACAATGCAGGAACTCCAAAAGGGTGCTCCTGGTCACCACACAGACTGGCCCAAGGCTCGGGGGATGAGGCAATCCCTCAGATAGGTGGAACTCGGATCATTTAGGGCTAGTTTATAGATTAACACCAGCACCTTGAATCGGGCCTGGAAGACTATCGGCAGCCAATGCAGCATGCAAAGAATTTGAGTAATATTCCATAATAAAAAAAACCCTTCGGTTTACAAGAAGAGTTAAGGCTCTTGCAAATTCAATCATGCACTAGGAAAAAGCATGGGAATTACAAGTTAAGTCCTCATCGCATTTATTTAACACATTCTATTACCCCGCCCCTCCTGCTCCAGGCAGCTCGGGGTGGCTTACACATAAAAACAACAGCTAAAACAGCACAATAATAGAGAAAGCAAAAAACCAGATCTCCCTCCCTCCTCCCTTACCTACAACCCCCCACCTCAAACCCCATCTCCCCCACCAAACGCCTGGTGGAACAGCCAGGTCTTAGTCATACGCTGGAAGGAAGGGTGGTCCGGGGCCATCCAGGCCTCCAGAGGGAGGGAATTCCACAGCCGAGGTGTGGCCACCGAGAATGCCCTTTCCATAGTTGCCCCTGGGCCACATGGGGGAACTCAAGGAGGGCGCTCCCAGCCGACATTAGGGGTTGCTCCAGAGCACGGAGAGAGAGGCGATCTTCTAAGTATGTCAGGCCAAAGTAATATAGGGTTATATAGGTTAACACCAACACTTTGAATTAGGTCTGGAAGACTATAGACAGCTGTGCAGAGTCCAGAAACCAATGTAATTTGCTCATGGTGAACCACCCCATAAGGAGACGGGCTGCCACATTCTGCACTAGCTGCAGTCTCTGAACCATCACCATGGGTAGCCTCACGTAGAGCATGCTTCAATAGTCCAGTCTCAAGGTAATGAAAGCATGGATGATGGTTGCCAGGTTGCTATCTGAAACATATGGCAGAAGCCGAAGCACCAGATGTAATTGGCAAAATGCACATTTCACCACCAACCCCACCTGGAGATCCATGCAGGGCAAGGAGCATGCCCAGACTGCGAACCTAGGGAGCCAGTGGAGGGTGAAACACATCAATGATATGGGCTGTCACATCTGCCGCCTTACCCATTAACATCACCTCTGTCTTGTCGGTATTCAACTTCAGTCAGCTCGCCCTCATCCAGTCCCCCACAACCACCAGACACCAGGTAAGCATGGAGACTGCTGGGTCTGGGTTGAATTAAAAAGAGAGGTAGAGTTGGATGTCATCAGCATAGTGATAACACCACACCCCATACCATTTCATGATCTCCCCGAGCAGCTGCATAGGAGAGGGAAGGTTGGACAGGAGAGGGGAGGTTGGACAGGAGAGGGGACAAGATGGAACCTTCCGAGACACCACACATGAGGTCTTGGGGTGACAAAGAGCAATCCCTGAGCACCACACACTGAGTTCTTCGAGCCAGGAAAGAGTGGAACCGCTCAAGAACGATCCCGTCCACCCCAGTTCGGTCATGCAGGTGAATCACCAACATCTCATGGTCAATGCTTTCAAAAGCACGGGAAACTTCTATAGCAGAAAAGGTGTGGCCCTGGACCCCCAGGCACTCGATTTGTTGACCTTGGGTAGGGCATCCAGAGATGGGGTCACAAATAGGGCAGGGCCAGGGTTGTTGCTTTAAAATTGTATAGAGGCAACTGGGTTATTGATACTTAATGGTTCCACTCATGGGGACCCTTTTGGAGATTATACTTTTGTCTCCCATTGTGGCAGAAGTGTTATCGATTATATGATAGTGTCAGATCTTATGATTCAGCATGTTGTTGATTTTGCTGTCTTCACAGCTGTCTGAACACTTCCCCTTGGTGGTATGGATTAATCCCCTCCCCCCCCGTGCTCCCCCTGCTTCTGGGGATGAGGAAAGGGAGGTTTCTTCTTTGGTTCCCCATCAGGCTTCAGCTCAGGAGCTTAGAGCCAAATGCGCACACACACACACACACACACAGATTCATGAGGTTACATCTTCTCTTATTTCATCTCAAACACTTGAGGTATTTTTCGGTAGCCACCCACATGAACCTGAGATTATTCTCAAGGCTTATGAGGATCTTGTGACTGAGCTATGCCCTTTTCTGGTTGCCCATCCACTGTCTAAGCAGGAGGCACTCAGGAAAGCAAACTGGCTTGATAAATCATGTAGGTTAGCCAAGCACAAATTGAATCATCTGATGCACACTATGAAGGGAAATACTTCTAATAAGTTGGTAGTAGATACTTTCCTTTCAGCTAGGAAAACGTATAAAAATCTTCTGAAGGAGAAAAAAAGCCAGCACCAGATAGCCTTTTGGGCAGCCCTGGAGACTGCTGCATATGAAGGTAACTCATCAAAATTCTGGTTGCTGATCAAATCTGCATGGACTTTGGGAGCCGGGCATGAGGAGGCTAATATCTCCGTAGCTAAGTGGGAGGCTTTTTATAAGACTATAAACCAAAACAAAAAACGTAACAGTTTAAAAAAAAACTTAAATGCACAAAACTTTTCTTAACATCCACAAAAAAACACAAATTCAGTACAATTACAATTCAAAAAAGCTCCCACTCCATACATTGCAACAAAACATAAACGCCAAAACACATGCAAATTATTTCACAATTTGAACAATATTAAATATTTTATCCTCATCAGCATAAATGTAATATATGTACTAAATTCCTTACCTTACATACTTTTATTAATTCTTATCAATAACTAAACTATCCCATTTTTACATTATTACACTTTTATTTATTAACATCATTCAACTACAATTTTTTCACAGTCCATTAAGTCTGTGGTTTACATGTATACAAATAGTATACACTTCATACAATAAAGGGTTAACAATCTGAGTATATATAACATTATACAATTTGTTCTACAGAATGCAGTTGTATACAAACAGACTTAATGCACTGTGAAAAAAATGTTGTTTTTTCTGGGGACTAGAGATTTTGGGGGGTCGGGAGCTAGGGGTCAAGGTTGGGGGGGCAGGTTGGGGTTTGGGATGTTGAGGGGGCGGGAGTTAGGGATTGGGGGTGAGGTTGAGGCTGGCAAGGGCTGCATGTGGGGCTTGGGAGG
>QEPC01004066.1:1287483-1303621 GCA_003113815.1 Sphenodon punctatus | reverse complement strand
TTGGCGGGGGGTGCATGTGGGTTTGCAGGGGCTGGCAGAGGTGAGCACAGGGCTTGGGGGGTGAGTTTGGGGCTGATGGGGGGTGCATGTGGGGTTTGCAGCGACTGGCAGGGGTGAGTGCAAGGCTTGGGGGGCTGGTTGGAGGTGTGCATGGGGTTTGGGGGGTGAGTTTGGGCCTTGTGAGGGCTGGTCCGGTTGTGGTCGGGGTTTGGGATGCTGGCGGGAGGTGCGCGTGGGACTGGTGGGTTTCCAGGGAGCCAGGCAGCAACAGGACCAGCAATCCACAGAGCTCACAGGGGGATAGGATGAATCTGCTTCCCCGGCTCTCCGACAGGAGAGAGGAGCCCAAGTGTGCATGCATGACCCTGCAGAACCGATTTTTAATCAATAATATCTCGGTTTTGGCTGCACAGATTACTATGATATTTCAGGAGTGGTTGTTATTGATCTCATGCTGCAATCCTGTCAAGTTTGGGGGCTCAACACCTTCAGGGGGAGGAGATATTGATGATTCAAACTCGTGAGGACGCTGTGTACTTTGACCACAAGCAATTAATGTTTAAACAGTCATACAATTTTATTTTCCTGATGGATCTTCTTCACACATTGTGCATATGATGGTCCTCACACCTTACAGCTATGGTTAAATTTTCAGAAATGAAGAGCAAGTGGTTTCTTCAAAATCGGGAGTTCAGCAGTTCCCTGTTTATAATGAACAGTGGTTGTGCATTTATGTTTCTTCCAGTTACTGCTGGAAGAAAATTCTCAGAGGCTGGCACTCATACCAGGGAGCTTACACCATATGCTCTGGATTGTTTACCTCGGTGGGAGATATTTACATCTGTAGAAGTGGGTCTACTTATTTCACAGCTTATATCTAAGGCGGCTCCGGGAATTGATTTCATCCCGGCAGAGCTTTTAAGAGCCAATATAGAATGGTGGAGTTTGACTTTGCCTTCGACATTTACTGTTATAAATGAGACAGTTAAGATACCTAGAGTTTGGTCCCAAAGTGTGGTGGTGCCCATCTTTAAAAAAGGGGACTCCAAAGACCTGGCTAATTACTGACCAATCAGCTTGCTTAGTGTAGTCAGTAATAATAATAATAATTTATTAAGTGTGTAGACAAGCCATCACACAACAAAACACAACAGCACAATTATTGGAAATAACATACATAGACATACAAAAATACCCGAGTGGGGCTCAGAGATCAGGGTCAAGTAATCACAAAACCTCCCTCCCCTTCCTTGATGCCAAAGCCTTGTAGAGAAAGAAGGCCACGTCCCTGGTTTTGATTTCCTCCCGACCGAGCAAAAGTGACCCCAATGCCTGCTGATCATTCAGAAGGGGGTTTAGATGGGGTAGTCAGTAAGCTATATGCTAAATATTTGCTGGCCAGATTTCAGTCTTTGGTAAACTCAAGGAACCTTATAGGGAGGGAGCAGGCAGGTTTTAAAAAAAGGAGTGTCATCCTTTGATCATATTTTTGTCTTAGACCAACTGATAGCTAAGTATGTTCAGTCAAAGACTAAATCCAAACTCTATAAATGTTTTGTTGACCTTAAGACAGCTTTTCATTCAGTGAGTAGAGAGACACTATGGCAGATGCTAAAGCAGTACCAGATAGCTTTTGGGTTGTTGTTCCTAATTAAGGCCATACATGAGCATACATCGCCTCAAGTTAGAATGAATAGACATGGAAATCTTACTAAACCCACTGAGGTCTCAAGGGGGGTTAGACAGGCTTGCATTCTGGTGTCCTTACTTTTCAACCTGTATTTAAATAATATGAAGGATGCACTTATGAACCCCTCCTATCATCCAGCGGAGCTAGGAAACCAGCCGTTTTCTGTTTTACTATATCTTAGTCATAGTCATTTATTAAAGCATGGCGATAGGCCATTGTCAAAACATTTTATACAACACAGTAATAAAACAAAAGCACAAAATATATATCATGATGCACACCTTGATTTAAAAATAAAGTTACAATGGAAACTGATCGTAACAATTCCCTTCAGTTTGTGAGTCCCAGCAAGTAAAGTAATGGCCAAACAACAAAACTTCCTAGGGGACACCAAATACATAGCCTACGCATGCCCCATAGGTGTGATAAGGCTGCTCCCACTCACTGCATTACACCATAGTGTCCACAGCCCTACAACCACCCAGAAGAGGCAGCTATGAACCCAGATACCGGCCATTTATTCTGGGGCAAAGTATGAACTCCAGAAGCACAGTTACATACTTCAACAAAGAGCCCCCGAATCACTTTGAAATGTTTAACATTCTGTGCTGAGCACTTTCTCATATATACAGACACAAATGCATGTCTTGCCATTTTTTAAGTGCAAGAGTTTCTCAATCAATCAATCAAAATTTATTGTTTAGCGATAAGCCATAACAATTACAAGTAAATACAAAATAAACAGCAGCAACAATCAGCCTGGGCGAAATCGAAAACCATACCCCAGGGAAAAATCAAGAATAAAAAATGTATAATAAATGAATAGCACATGCCATCCATTCTATTTAGAACAATCTAACACAATAGGCTGCAGATTTCTTCTTCCTTAAAAACACTCAAGGGGGGGCTGTCATTTGCTGTCTAAACCGTAGAACCGCCTTACAGAAACTAAACTAGCCACTGCCCTAGCAGTTTCAGAGTCAGAAGGATTTAAAAGACTCTGCAAATTACTGTCCGGAGACCCATTACTCAGGGAAAATCTCCCTAGGTATCTATATCTTGGTCCAGCGAAAAAAGGACAGCAACAAATAATATGATACGGCGTGTCACCCTCCCCCAAATGGCACAGAGCACACAAGCGCTGGTGTTTTACTATATGCAGATGATACGGCGCTTATATCTCATAGTCAGATTGAGTTGAGGCGACTGATGGCAGCTTTTTGCACCTATTGCAAAGAGGAATTTTTACAAATTAATTATATCAAGACCAAGGTTTCGGTGGTGGGCAAACCCCTGACACAGCATAGATGATTCATGGAGTCTCAGTGCATTGAATAGGTTCGATCTTATAAATACTTGGGAATTATTGTCTCCCCCTCTCTTTCTTGGCACCTACATTTTAGATCTTCTCGGGCTGCACCAAGGGCCATGTGCCAAGGAATTATCGGTTTCTATTGGGCCAATAGAATGATTCAAGCCAGCCCTGAAGCGACTTAAAGCTAAAATGGTACCCTAACTATTGTATGGCACCCTGATCCGGAGCTTAGCGATGAGATGATCTAGAGGTAGAACCAAATAGAATGTTGCACTCTATTTTACACGTACCTAAAGGCAAGACGATGACTCTCCTTAGAGCAGAGACAGGAATTAGCCCTGTAGCTTCATTGGCTAAATTAGCCATTTTGAAATGTTGGCTGCGTCTGAATTTGATACAAACAGATTCTTTATCTCAGGTGGCTATGCACTCAGTCACTGGTCAGTGGCTAAGTAAGGTTGAAGAGATTCTTTACTCTCTGGGATTTTCCATAGTTTATATCCTTACTCTTCCTTTCCCTAAGGCTAGAGCCAAAATTAGGACTAGATTAAAAGGCCAGGAGTGCCAGTACCTAAGGGAGCATATTGCTTGTCAGAAGGTTTCACATATATACAGTGATTTTCTGACCCCCTCAGAAGGGGCTTCTTATTTATCAAATCAGCTATTATAGCAAAGTAGAGTAGACTTCACCTTGGCAAGACTTAATGTTTTCCCATCAGCATTTACTGAAGGCAGACTGAAAGGAATCCCACATAATGACAGGGTTTGCCAATATTTTATTCTTAAAGCCAATAGGGTGGGACCCGAGACAGTTGCACACATATTACTGGATTGTCCAGCTTACTCAAATTGGATATTATTGCATATTGATCCTCTTATTGCTGCAAGAAGTTTTCACCCCTCTCAGAAGGTGGTGGTTTTCTTTTAAGGAATCAGGATTCAAAAACAACAGCCGGTGTTGCTAGGTTCCTCTTGTTGGTCTTAAAGTTCAAGACAGCAGCCCTGAAAGTTTAGGGCAAAAGAATGCAAATTATTTAAACGGAGTCTGTTAAACTATTTAAACGGAGTCTGTTAATTGGCTAAGAATATATGTATGTATGTACTACTTTTTTGTTTCTCCAATAATATGGATGCTGAATATCTAAGAGCAGTAGGTTATATATGGGATTTACCCAATTGTTAGCATATTTTTGGGAGGGATTTGTTATTCCCTGGTTGCTTTGTGTGTTGTGTGTTTGTTTATGTTTCTTTTTCAACGGCCAATGGCTATGTAATAAACTTTTTATATAAATGGTATCAAAACCAGCTGGCAGATCTAACAATTAGCAATGTCGAACGACCCTGGTCCAATTCGTGACAGAGGTCGTCGATTAAAGCCTTGAGTGCTGTCTCAGTACCATAGCCCGGATGAAAGCTAGACTGCGAAGGATCCAGATAGCTGGTGCGGTTGAGATGCTCCCGCAGTTGCTGGGCCACAACCCGCTCAATAACCTTCCCTAAAGAGGGAAAGTTAGAGATCTGCCAATAACTGTTGAAGGAGTCAATGGCCTTAACTTCCGTGTCATGTTAGGAGTAAAGACATTGTACAATCTCACATATTATGATCACTTACAACTTAGGCTCCATGCACCCACAGTTTGACTTCATCTTTCAGCCCCAATCCTCTTCCTATTTGCAGGTTGGGGGCAACACTGAATTTGAGGACAGGAGGGCATGAGCTGGTCCCTTACCCCCTCTGTTTCCTCTTTAAGAAAGAGAGAATTTAGGAGTTCTGGCTCCGAACCCTTCTCCCCCTCTAATCTACTTGGTCCCAGCCCTGTAACAGAGAACTCAGGACTCCTGGCTTCCAACCTCTCCACCCCACTCTAATCCAGTAGGCTGTACTCCCTTCACAGGCAACTCAATAGTCCTCGTTGAGCCTGTTATTCTCTCCCCTGCTCTCAACCATGTAACAGACAACCCAGGAGTCCTGGGTCCAAATTGTCCCTCTAACCCTGTAGCCCTCACTCTCCTCACAGAGAACACAAAAGTCCTGGGAAATACAATGTTTGTATGTATGTGACATATGGAACAGAAATGTGTGTGTGGAATGACAAAAAAAAAAAAAAATACCACAGGAGAGGAAATTGAATAACAGGGAGGGAGGCTATTGGGAGTCAAAGGATAGGGAGGAACTATAGTAAGTAGGTAAAACTATATGACTGTTTCCTCAAATATCCCATCAGTCTTCCGAATAAGTTATTTCACTCAGAACCATATTATTGTAACAATTTCTAATTCCTCCTGTCATTCCACCCACTTACTTAATCCTGCACACTCTTTGTATTTTTCCATTTACCGCATCTGGTGCCTTCCTCATAATTTCACATCCACTTGCCTTCCCTATGCACTCCCAAAGATGCAACTGTTTTGTATAATTTCACTATCACTTAATTGGATGTTGGAATGACAATAGCATTTATTTAGAAATTGGCACTGCTGTTGACTCCATTCCTTTCAATGGCCATTTCATTTTATTAATTTCAGTGCATACCCAACTTAGCTTTAATTAAACATTTGTAAACGGCTCTACCCAGCTTCACTGTGTTCTGGGAGGGCAGTGGAGACTAGTGGGTAAGAGGGATGGTTGTGAATCATTAGTCAACTGTCCTATTCTCCCCAACTGAAATTAAAGGATAGAGGGAAAGGAGGGGGTGAGGGGCCAGCTCATGCCCTCCTGTCTCCAGCTTCAGTGTTGCCCCCAGCCTGAAAAGAGGAAGAGGATTGGGGCTGACAGACAAAGACAAAGTCTGGGTGCCTGGAGCCTAAGTTGTAAGTGAGCACAATATGTGAGACTATGTTTTTTCTGCTAACATGGCACAAACGTTAAGGTGGGAGCCTTAACTTGCAATTTCCATGCTTTTTAGTGCATGATTGAATTTGCAAGAGCTTTAACTCTTCTTATAAACTGGAGGGGTTTTTTTATTATGGAATATCCACGTTTTTTGTTAAATAGAATGCAATGGAGAAAATTTGTCTTGCTAGCGCAGTAGAATGCTGAGCAGCATAACCACTATGGGAGCAGGGCTTAGGGGAGGCCAAGGTGGAAGAGCTGCTCCCTTCAGCATTTGAAGGAAGGTTGTTACTTCCTTCAAATAGCAAGCAAGGCTAAGCTAGATTTCTACTGGTAGCTCCCTGCTTTACTAAAAATACAACAACTTTGACTGGGTTTAAGCACGTCAAACTTCCAAAAATTGCTCTCTATGATATCGCTAGCTCAGGGCTTGTACAGGAGTCTTCCACTCTACTCCCCACTGTCAGAGCTCTTTTCCTTGTGCAACACTGGTCATTCTGCTTTCTATAAGGACCTCCCCCTGTACAGGACCCCCTGGCTAGTTCACTCCTTGTACAGGACTCCCTGACTCTGCTGTACCCATGTACAGGACTCTCCACCTGGCATAATGCGGCCCATCCTGCAGCTCTCCCCCTGTACAAAGCTCCCTCATTCAGTTATCCTCTGTCCAGGGCTCTCCCCTGGCACAATTATGGCCATTATTCTGCAGCTCTCTGTCTCTACAAGACTTACCCACTTTACTTCCCCTTGGACAGGACTCCCTTTCTTGTGCAAAGATGCCCACTTTGCAGACCTCCCCCTGTACTGGGTTCCATAGTTTGTATCTCCAATAAAGCTGTATCCTGTAAAGTGCTCTTCCTGTGCATGGGTTCCACTGTGGAAGATATTTACCGAGGCTCTGCCCCTACTCTCTCCCCTTTATGTCCTCCCCTTTTGTGTATGCTTCCTCCCTCCCTGCTTCCCTCCCTAGGCTGAGGCTCGCTCTTAGAGTCCTCCCAAGAGGACTACACTTGCCACTCTGCCCCACAGGCTGCTTTGCACAGGACCCTACCATCTCCCTGTCCCCATCCTGAAGAACACACACTGTATCAGTCCAAAGCACCCACTTACCCCTCATTCTATAGTGGGGTTGTGAAAGTCAGAGGGAGAGGTGCTGAAAGAAGATTAATTCCATCCCACCTGCCGCCTCCTGTCCCTGTCTCTGGGATAAACCTCTGCCCTCTTCCTGCCCACGGGACCATCCCAGGAAAACTCCAGCACTCCAGCCCCAGCCATGCTCCTCCAGTGGGGCACCCCATTGGAGCTGCAGCCCAGACACCCCACGTTTTTGGAGGGGGAAGGGCTGTCACTGAAATCCATGCACTCTGTGGTTCTTAGTAGGTTAAGGGGGCAAGATCAGCCACTCCAAATGTCACTGTATGATTTGATAGCTCTGTTGTTTAACCCTCTTGGTGTCCCTGGTCCCCAAGTCAATATGCCTGCCATTCAGGTCAGAATGACCGTCAGTTCTCTCCCTTCCACAGGCCTTGCCTCTCCAGATCAGTTTTAAACATGGCTGACCAGTCACTCACATTGCCCCCTGGGAGGTGCAGTTCCCTCTCTTTGCTCAGCACTGATAGGCTCTGGCAAGCAGTGCCTGCTGGGAGTTGTAGTCCTCAGTATTCAAGATTGTTTGCTTTTAAACAGTCTCTGCATTACACATAGAATGTTCGCAAACACACTCAGGATGGTCTCCATAGGCTAACATTGAATTTTTAAGATTTTGTAACTTAAAAACTACTAACCAGATTTACAAAATATAAACCAAAGGCACACCCCACCAGCCTCCATGAATTTTCTAGAAGATGTACACGTCCTCCCAACCAACACAAAACCCTTTTACCCTGCTGAGATTGGAAAGGATTGTTGCTTTCCTGAACTTCCCAAGCATGAGTAGAGAGGTCATTTTGTAAATTTGTGGGTCCACTGGTCATGGTTACTCTTGTTTAAAATGGTTCCTTTGTGGTTTCACTGCTGCTCCCTGCTGGAAAGTAGTTTCTTGCCTCTCTGCTTGTGACTGTGAGCTTTTGAGCATCTTTCCTGGGTTTTGTTGAGAAACAGAAATGCATTTTTAAAATTTGGTTTATTCAGTCCCACGTGTTTGATGTCAATACAGCCCTGAAACTGGCCAAACTTTTTAAAAGGCCTTTTTGTTTTGATGGGCATTTGGCTGCTGGGGATACAGTGTAGCTACTAGGGGTGCTGGTCTGGATGGGCCTGGTGTGCTTGAAACTGGCCAAGCTTTTTTTAAAAGGCCCGTTTTCTTGGATGGGCATTTGGCTTCCAGGGATATGATGTAGCTACTAGGGATGCTGGTCTGGATATATCTAACTGTAACTAACTACCTCTAAAGAACAGCAGCACCAACAATTTTAAACAACTCTAACAACTGTTTAACTTAAGACATATTAACTTTTATCTTTTTTTAATGCATTCTGATGCTCAGTGTCCCATGGCCGTGGGCCCACCCCTGCCCCCAAGAAGAGGTATAGAGGGCACTGGGAGGGTGTAACCTCTTCTTGGGGGCAGGGGCAGGCCCACGGCCATGGGACACTGAGCATCAGAATGCATTAAAAAAAGATAAAAGTTAATATGTCTTAAGTTAAACAGTTGTTAGAGTTGTTTAAAATTGTTGGTGCTATTGTTCTTTAGAGATAGTTAGTTACAGTTAGATTTAGAGTAGGCAGTTCTTATATTTTAAACCCACCCCTGCCCCCAAGAAGAGGTGCAGAGGGCATTGGGAGGGTGGAATCTTTTCTTGGGGGCAGGGGCAGGCCCACGGCCATGGGACACCTTAAAGTCTTCTGCCACCCCCAACAATTCATGTGAACTCCAGAACCACAGCCATAGGGGCCTCTACAGCAATTGGTCTCCAGATGCAGTGTTTGGCTTTCAGATTTAGTGGAGTTCTATAGGTTCACTGAAGCCTGAAGTCACCCTGTTTCTGGAGAGCTCTAGAAGACAAGCTGTAGGACGTGAACAGCAAACGATATCAACAACAATATCCCCCCACCCCAGTGTCTTGAGACACAGTGGGACCTCACACTCCATTGGGGTTCTTTAGGCCAACAAGTGTGCAGGTTCCACTTTATCTGAGGCCTCCAAAACACCAGCGCTGGGACCGCCACAGTGACAGAGCTCCACAGGAACATAAAGCAATTTTCAACCCACCGCTGCACCTCAAGACGCGTTGCGACCTCAGTCTACAGTGGGGTTCTGTGGATGTCTACTGCTTTCTGAAGTCTCTCTGTGTCTGGAGGCCTCCAGAACCAAAGCTGTGGGACCTCAACAACAGCAACAGAATGCTCTATCCCCACCACCAGTGCACTTCAAGATGCATTAGGACTTCAGACTTCAGTAAGGGGTTCTTGAGGCCCAATGGAGACTTAAGTTCTATTTTGTCTGGGGACTGGGAGCCTACCCTAGAAAACTACAGGCAGCCAAGAACAGCATGAAAATGAAGAGGGTTCCAGAGCGTAACTGTTGGCATGGAGATTGGGAGGGTCTTGGAACTCTTTTTGGGGGGAGAGGTCCACAAAGAAGCAAAATTAAAAATGTAATTCTGTGCCCAAAATGCAAACATCTAAAGTAATTTATTCTTTTTTTCTATCCAGTTGGTCTGAGATCTGGAATGATTCCACACCTTTCTTTGCTCTCCTTGTGAACAGAGGGGAAAGTAGGTAGGAGCATGGCAGAATAGAAAACAGAAGACAGCAAGGAGACCCCCTTCCCCTGTCCCCCACTGAACCCATCTCTTCCCATTCTTCTTCTCGTGCACCAAAACCAAACCCTTTCCCTCCTGCTTCTCCTCTGTCTTGTCCTTCTCTTCCCTTTCATTCTCTTCTGATTTGTCTTGTTGCAGGACAGGGAGCTAACTCAGTCCTCCCAGTTCTCCAAGCCAGAAGGAAGACTTGTCCCAAAGCCTACACCTTCAGAAGATGACAGATGGCCAAGGATGCCATGAAAATAGAGGATTTGAGAGTTCAAGAGAAAGGTAGGTGATGGGAACGCGATCTATTTTTTTAACCTACTATGGTTAATTTGGACCTGGTGGGAAAGAGATAGTGGATGGGACCCCAGTAAGAGGGCTCTCTATCCCCCGGTGGCAGTGCTTCACACAGCAGCATTCCCAGCATTGACTAATGTAATGTCCATCCAATTTTAAACATGGGAATGCCTTGCTGTTGGGTTATGCCACACCACTGGCCTACCGTTGTCCTGGCTCTGTCTACCGTAGCCTTGGCTCCATCTAGCATTCAACCTGCCCACTACCCCAGCAGCCTCCAAACCCACCAGCCACCACTTCTATTCAGCCCTTTGTCCTCAACTGAATCCCCCTCTAAGAAGGGGGTACCCTCCTGTAGGACCTAACACTACAGTCCAGAGGGTATCAACTCAACAGTCTTTATTAGACACAGTGTCCACAATCCCTGGGGCTGCCGGCTCATCCGTCTTCACCCTGCAGGAGCAGGTCAGTCTCTCTCAGGCATAGGAGCACCACAATATCAACCTCCCAAAGTCCATATAGCCAGGTCTCAAACCCCCAAGGCTCTGTCCAAGCCTTCCCCAGGCAGAAGGCTCCCTCCTGGGCACAGCCTCTCCCACTTGCCTGGGTCCATCCTGGTTCTCCACCTTCAGCACCCCGGAGACCATAGAGTGGGAAAGCTTTATCAGGGAGATGTGGTCCCTTCAGCTCCCAGGCAGAGACTGAGTTTTTTGTCACTCAGGCTTCCTTTTATACAGACAGAGTGGGCATGGCCAGGCTTTCCCTTCTCAGCCTTAAAGGGACAGTGTCCTGCCTACTCTGACTCTCTGTCTCTCAGCCTGCATTTAACCCAGGTAGGTTCCTAGCTATGGGCCGACTCTCCCAAGTCAATGTGCATGCTCTCAGCCTTCTGGCTGGCCCACTCAGTTCCCTTTTAAAGGGCAACAACCCCACAGGACTGCTCCCTGCTACAGGGTGTGTGCAAACTGAACAATCTACATAGCAGACAGTTACTTTGGATGAGAGACAAAATTAATTTTGGAACAAAACCAATTATAATCAACTATGTAACCAATGTGCCTGACCATGGATGGATAAAATTATTGGATAAAGAAAAGTCAAATAATATTTTAACATCATTGCAAACAAATTAAAGATAGATGAAATCACACGATATATGAACAGTGTTGCAAATGCTAAAGAATGGAGAAAGATTATAACAACACTGCCTTAGAAGTGAAGAAGCAAAAGTTAACTATAAATGTACACCCAAGAACAGCAACTGAAAACAATTGGCATTTAATATAATGCCACAGCAGGAACTCCCAAAATGATGACTGCTGCTGCTCTGATGGTGTTGTGACTAACAGGGACTCCACCATGGTATGTGATGGTATCCCAGCTCTCAACCTTTTCTTCATCATGATTGAGTTCCCAACTGTACCTTCTGAATCCTGAAACCCCTGTGGTAAGCCTGCCTTCTCTTTAAATGGCGCTGCTGCTGACGAGCCATGGCAAAATCTTTCTCGGCCAGAGGTTTCACAAGCTCCTGCTGTAGAGATGGGAAAAGCAGAGCGAAGGCCCGCTCCCCTCCCCACGCCATCCACTTGCAGAATGAGGAGAGGCTAGCAAAATGGAGCAGGGGGGAAGGGGAAATCATTGTTACTGGGGCCATACCACAGCAGGTTGGCAACAGTAAAAACACTTTTGGGGAAACTGAGGCAATCAGCTTGGGAGGGAAAGTCAAAAAGGCACCATCTTTCTTGAAAAATGATGAGAGCCGAGGAAAATGGAATAGTGGGGAAGGGGAAATCATTGGGATGGGGGCCATGCCACAGCAGGGTAGTAAAAGTAAAAACACCACAGGGGAAACTGAGGCATACAACTTGGCACTCCAGGGAGAATGGGAAATAATTTTTGGTATGCTGGTACAACCGCATGTCCTTTTGTTATCAAAAGTTATAAATTCACCCAGAATTATCCTCAAATACAACAGTTTCCAGTCAAAGGAAAGAAGTAGGATTTAAGACTGCCTACTTCAGTTTCAGTTCAGGAAGGTGTGGCCTAAGTTGTTAGTCCTTAGTCTTCATTTCATGACATGTTCTCTCTTACAAAGTTAACCAAAATCTGCTCAGCTTGAGGTTTTGAAAAGATCTTACCTTGGAATGTCAGGGTAGAAACTGCCTATGCATTAGTATGACCATTAAACAAAACTTTGAAGTTTATCAAGTAGTAGATTAGTCCTGAAGACACTCAAGAAAGGTCAAATCAAATTTTAAACTGTGGGACCAAGGTGCATGCATACACTAGGACTGAAACTCAGTTTTGCAATTCTCACTTTTTTCAACAAGAATCAGGGTTTTTGGCTCATTCTTGCATATGAGAGGGAGCTGCGAATTGCCTGGATTCTTGCTGAGAAAAGCCAGAATCTCACAAACAAACCTCTCCCGCAGACGACCCTGACCAGGTTTGTAAAAGGACATATAAGCCATATACTCACTGTGACTGCTCTAGCTGCTGGGTCTTTCTCTCCCTGGTCTCCTTCTCCATGCGGGGATGGGGGAGGCAAGTTTGCAAACAAACAAAAAACAAGCAAGCAAACAAAATATTACTATGCATGCACAAAATGGCCACCAGGGTCGTTCTGTACAAAGCCCTTTTTGAAAACAGTACCAGCAGCACTGCTACCATTCTGGAAAAGGGCAGATAGTTTGTGCCTGTGCAAATGGTGCTGCGGATGTGCAAAATGGCTGCCCTTTCCCAAAATGATGGCACTGCTGCCACCACCATTTTGGAAAAGGACTGTGTGCAGAATGGCCCCAGCATGTGAATAGCCATTTTGCACAGTGATTTATTTATTTATTTTTGCAAGATATTTCCATTTCCATTTTTATTTATACCCCGCCTCTCTCCCAAAGGACTCGAGGCAGCTTACAGCACAAAACACATTCTGGGTTTTATCCACACAGGGAACCCAAGTCATAAACCACATTTTAACATAATATAATAATCAACTATCATTTTAAATACAACATAATCAACAATTATTAAACCCAAACCCCCCTTATGACTCACTAATATCCCATTCTATGACCTCCCCTACAAAAATGGAGTAGATCCCACATTCCATCCAATCATCCCCTGCTGCCACCAGGGAAAACCTGACCACCTTCATCCCTCTCTCACCAGGAGGAGGTGGTCTCACCAACCCCACATCAGTGGGCATAAAAAACTCATCAAATTCCTACTGCTCTCCTCTTTCCCTCCCCAAAGAAATATCTTCTGAGATTTCTCATTGGGACCGAGATATTAGTCCCGACCAAAATCCCGTGAGATATCTTTTCAAGAATCCAATTGGAATCTCATTTCAGCCCTAGCATGCACCACAAAAATGCATGTGCACCAAGCACAGCAACTGTGCTCATCATGCATGCACTGTGTACACAGTGTGCACATGATATGCATACATTGTGCATGTTCTGTGGTTGGTGCATGTGCACAACCTGCACATTCTGGGTGCATGCATCTTATCAGTGGTAACAGTCTCAGAATAAAACACACACTTTATAAATCAGATTGTGCTGGGCAGTCATCCAAAGTTCAAATGGTAAAAGATATTTTCTAATACACTGATAATCTCTGAATAGAAAGCATGATGAATGTTATTGAAACAATGTTTATCTTTATGAGAGCCTGTCTACCTCTGAAACGTGCTTGAGGTAGCTAACTCTACCTTGAGACAACGTTTAGACTATTTTTGCCTCAAATTAGCAAGTCAAGATAAAACATCATCCATGTTATGGCTTTCCTCAATTTCAGTTTAAACACTACCTTTTACTTATTTTCTTATCTTTTTACTTTGGAATAGCTGACCTCAAGATAACTGGAGATCCAAAACAAGAACTTTTTTAAAACTCAGGCTGTTTTTAGGCACATACCTCCCCACCCATTATGCATGTTGCAGGGCTACATAGTGCACCAATGTGGTCCTGCAAAATGCATGATGGTGGGTGATGGGTGGGTAATGGGTGCAGAAGTGCTTGTCTAAAAACACCCATAGTGTATTTTTAAAATAAAGGTTCTTGGGAGAGATGAAGAGGCTTGTGAGCAAGGTGGCACGCTACCCATTAGTGTGAGGGTCCAGGATGGAGCACCTCACAAGTTCAGGTGGCCAACAGAAAATGTTTGTTTTTCTAGCTTCATTTTCCTTAGGCAGTGAAATAAGGTACCTCAGCTATAACAAAGTAGGGGTGTGCAATTTGTTTTCATTTTGTTTAGTTACTAAAAGAACTGAAGCCCCATTCGTTTTAGTAACTGGGAAATGAAAACAAATGCATTAGGAAACGAATGAAAACAAAAACAAATGAATTTTCATTTTCATTTCATTTATTTTGTTCATATGCTTACTTGGGGGTTACATTTAACAAGAATGGGTTATGGGCAAGACATAGGAAGCAAATTGCGTTAAAAGCATCTGCAGAGGCAAAGGGGATCGTAAGATTAGCAGCTGGATCTACGCAAGTTAAAGTTTCTACTATCTTAAAAGTATATAAGAGTAAGGTGCAATCTATGCTGGCCTATGGAACAACAATATTCTCCATGGAAAAATCTATTGATTTGGAGGTGGTTCAGAATAAGTTCCTAAGGAGCCTGCTAAGGGTGCCTCAGTGCATCCTGGGTACGGTGCTAAGAGCTGAAACAGGTACCATGCCCATTGCTTGTATTGATAAACAGTATAACCTCCAATTCTGGTGTAAGATATGCAGTCAAGAAGAACAGACTTCGGCACATCAATGCATGGTAGAGGAATTAACTTATGATGGGGCCCGACTGTACCCATGGATAACGGGTGTATCTCTTGGTCTTAAGAGTATTAAGTTTTCCTTTTCTTCCTTTTGGGGGAAAGATCTGAAACAGCAGAAAAGGATGATTCAAGATAGAGCTATGGCTATAGTCGGCCAAGAGGATCTGGCGATAATTTCTGAGTGGAAGGTGGCGCCATGGTATGCATGCTCTAAAATAGTACATAGGTTTGAGAGCTATTTGGACAAACTTAGAGAACCCTCCGTACGGAGGTTCTATACCTTATTACGCTTTCAAATACTTCGATCAGCAGTCACCTTGTGGCGATATAAGGGACAGCCCTATGATAAGTGTGTTTGCCCATGCAATGGTAAAGCTGTAGAAGATCTACCGCATATACTATTCCAGTGTTCATTGTACAAGGTAATAAGGGAGGTCTGGTTAGGATCACTGTGGACAAAGAAGAAACATTTTACAACCGGCCAGAAAATTATGAGTTTATTAAAGGCAGAAGCTGAGAGGAGTTGAGGTTGGTAGCAACCTTTATTCATCTGGCAACTAAAATCCAGGAGGGAATAGTGGATTAGTGGTCCCCCCTTTCTGTCCTAAATACGGATGGTTTAATGCAGTCACGCTCCAGAAATAATAGGGATGGGCGAACAGAACGCGGTTCGGATGTTCAGATGTTCCATCATTCGGTTCAAAACTTGAGTTCGGGTTCGATGGTTCGGTTCAGCCGAGTTCTGTTTGGCCAAACTTGGCCAAACATTCAAAAATAGCGAAACCAAAATGAAATCTAAACCGAAACCTAATTTTTGGCCCTGGAAAGATGTTTTTCCTGCCCCCAAACTCATCCGAACTCATCCAAACTCAACCGAACTGTTTGGTTGTTCAAGAGTTCGGTGCAGACGTTTGGTTCGGACGTCTGAACAGACCGAGTTCGGTCGAAACTCCGAACATCCGAACCGCGTTCGCCCATCCCTAAGTTATAACCATATTAGATAAATGTAAGAATTTCTGACTATGGATGTTTAAGATATGGACGGCAGTGGTGGAGTGAGCGCAAGATATGGGTATATATATAATTACTTTTCTATTTTAACTTTGTGTGACATATATTTTGGAATTATGTGAATCAGGGTCATTGTATTTATTGTTTTATTGTTTTATTAGCCTATTTGTTCGTGTAATTATTTGTTTGTATGTTTGTCTGTCCGGCCATGGCAGAAGCTAGTGCTGAAATAAGAAATTCATTTTCAGGCAGCGGCAGCTGCCTGAATACTTAAATGTACAGCCACTCTTCATTATAAACAGGCGACTGCTGAAGCCCCAATTTTGCAAAAACCGCTTGATCTACGTTTCTGAAAATTTCATCATGGCTGTAAATTGTGAGGACCATCATATCCACAAAGTTTGAAAAATATCCATCAGGAAAATAAAAAGTTATTGCAGCTTAAACGTTAATTGCTTGTG
>QEPC01004066.1:1231279-1263947 GCA_003113815.1 Sphenodon punctatus | reverse complement strand
GGATCTTCATAACAAGATGCAGGACTTTGAAAAGATCTGGGCACCAGTTATACAAGTCGTGGAGGAGAAGAAAATGGACAAGAACAAACATCAAAGATATTTGGCATTAACTAAATAAATAGAACTTTACTGAAGTCTGTAATAGTGGCACACCTCTAGGATGTTAATGGGGAACCTTTGCTTTCCTTCTCATTTTGTTCAGTTCATAGGGTAAGAGTGTTCTTTGCTGTAACCATTTGACCAGCAAAGGTAAACCGGCTAAAATTTCTGGAAAGTTCACTTCTGGTCGGTTCTTGTTGTATTCTATTTTGCAAAAATAAAAGTTATATAAAAAGAAAAAGAAAAACAAAAAAGTAAGACAGTTGTGAGAATGTGGTCCTTTTTACACGGGTCTCTCCCACCCATGAACACGCAGATTTCTGTGTGTTCATGGGTGGGGGATCCCCGTGTGAACGATGTGGTGCACGCGTCCGTGGTGAGAGGGGTGCGTGCACCCTCACTCACACCCCCACTCGTCCCCATGCACGGAGCAACCGGAGGAAACGGCGGTTACTCTGTCGGTGTGGATGAGTGGGGGGTGAATGGGGATGCGTGTGCAGCCATGCGCATGCCCCGTCCATGAACTGGCATGCCCACGGATCCCCCACCTGGCAGAGCAATGTAAAAATAGAGTGTGAGAAGCCACTCAAATAAGAACAGAAGGTTGCTACCTTGTAAACAAGGTTCTTTGAGATGGCGTCTAACATTCTCACAACAGGCACCTTTCCAGCCCTGCATGGAATTTTATATTCCTAGAAAGGGTTATTCTGAGGGGGGATTTCTTTTTATACTAGAGGAGCTCGAGACCATCATGTCGTCTATTATTTGAATAGGGTGAGCATGTAGAACCCAGTTGTGAGAATGTTCGGAGCCATCTTGAAGAACCTTCTTTACAAGGTAATAACCTTCTGATCAGCACATGGGAAGGAGCTGTTTGTAAACAAACAGCTTTATCTCCCAGCTGATCGCTACTACTGCTGCTGCTGCTGCGACTGCTGCAGCTACTAGGAGGCAGAGGCAAGTGAGGGATGGGAACCGGAGTCAGGGAGAGGAGGCAGAAGACCTTATTGGGGGAGGAATAGCCTGCTGCCCAGCCATGCAAGTCTTAGTCCCTCTTTGCCCAAGGCAGCCTGGCAGGTGGCAGAGTCTCCTGGCAAGCTGGATGGAATTAACCTGCCCCAACTTCCACACTCCCAGTCCATTTGGACATTGCCTCCAAACCGAGGACACCTAGTGTAGAGGATCCCAGTCTCACAAGTGGGATCTCACTAAATTGGGCCCGGACAGCTCTCCTCCATCCCCTCCCAGTGGACCTGGTGGTGCAGAGCACAGTGAATATCCATTTGCTGTTGAGTCAGACTCACCTGTCCCAGTCCCAGAGAAAGCTCTTTCTAGGTTCTACCTCCCAGTTGCATCCAGGCACTCTGCTCCACTCAGGCTGCCACACTTCGAATCTACCACGCTAGCCTTCTGCCTGAGCCTGCCACTTCCAGCGCAATTCCCGTGCAGCTGTGGCAGGCAGGGAATGCGCGCTGTCATGTTGTCATCAGGAGGCGGGGCTAAGGGGCTTGAAATTCAGCCCACCGGTGGCATGGGCCTGATGACGGGAGAGGAGGAGGAGGATGAGGGGGTGCACGCTGGAGGGGGAGGAGAGGGGCCCCAGGCAGAGGCGCAACTTCGGGGGGAAAAACAACAACTCAGAGTCAGGACAGGCAGCTGGGCGGCAGGCTTAGCTCCCATAGAGAGGGGCAATGGGTACCCAGCCATGATGGGCCCCAGGACAAATGTCCTGACTGTCCCTATAGTAGCTACACCCTTGGCTGCATTCATACAGCCAGACAACTCTAGGATTGCTACCACTCGTATTAATACTCTTTGTAACTACTTCAGTTTGTGTGTGTTCACAAAACATGAAGTGAAGAGGTGCAAGGCCCCCACCCTTCTACCCTCAGCCTCCATTTTGCTAGAATGCCAGCCCAGCTGCTAGTGCTGCTTAGTGTCTCCTCCCCATGACTCCTCACAGTATGTCTGACCCTGCCTTCTCCTGTCTTCTTTTCCTCTGGTCCTGCCTCCCTGCTTCCTGATTGGATATCAGCCAGTAAATAAGTCATGCTGGTATCAACAGGAAGCTGGGTAGAGCAATGCTCCCCCTCCAACCACCCTCACCCTCTCCAACCATTTGGTTCATAGGCTCCTGATGTTTAGGCTCCTGACCCCCTTGCTTCCTTGATCTCTTGGGACTGAGCAGTTAATAGAAGAAGAACAATCAATTTAAGAGAGATGGGGTGGGTAACAATGTATTCTCTACTTATGGTCTTAGGTAGAGCTGAAACAGGTATTTTTATTTAGTACTTGTGGGTAATACTCAAATTTTTGAGTGGTGTGTTGGGCACCCACTCATCAATCAGGTGCCTGACTACCTGATAAATTTGTAATTTCCATTACCAATTTACCAATTTTTTTCTAGTTACCAATAAGTAAATCAGGATGGAAAACTAAAAAATCAGGACAGAAACTTAAAACTGGAATGGAAAATCAATATTCTAGGACATTGGGTACTAAATGGGGCTGATCCCAAGCCCTGTGGACTGGCACATGCAGTACATGCAGAGCATGCACACATATGTTTGTGAAAATTGTGCGCACACCCAGCACAGAGCCCATGTCCAGCGCGCAAACCACACACCGGTGAGTACACATGTGGTGGCACCCACAGGGGTTAGGATTTCAGCCAATGGGTAACGATTCCTACCTAAATGTTGTGGGACTTTAGAATAAACTTCAGGGCGTGCTGGTAGGCCAACCATTCCCCTACCCCCCCTTCTCTCTGAGAAGGGTTTTGGAATGGACTTGATAGTAGGCCTGAGGAATTGGTTTCATTTTTATTAGTTACTAAAATGAATGGAGCCCCATTCCTTTAAGGAACTAATGTCCTGAAAATGAATAAGTAAGCAAACAACATGTTTGCTTTAATTCATTTCTGTTTTAAAATAAAATATAAAATATAAAAAACTGTGCATGCGAAAAATGGCCACTGAGGCTGGTCTGCATATGCATGTCCCTTTTCCAAAATGGCCCCGGCAGTGTCACAACCATTTTGGGAAAGGGTGGCTGATCTGTGCATAAGCAAAATGGCTACTATATATTCACAGAATGGCTGCCTTTTTCCCCAAATGGTGACAATGCTGCCAGCTGCACTTTAGAAAAGGGTGCACATTAGGGATGGGCTAACAGAACTGAGTTCAGAAATTCAATTCGGTTCGGTTCGGAAATTCGGTTCGGTTCAGAAGTTCAGTTTGGTCGACCGAACTATTTGAGTTTGGTCCGAACTCCGAACTTCCGAACAAAGTTTGGAAATTCAAACCCCATTGAACTAAATGGAGTATTATCTTTTAGGGATGGGTGAACAGAGCTGAGTTCGGAAATTCGTTTTGGTTCAGTTCGAAAATCGAGTTCGGTTCGGAAGTTCAGTTCGGTCGGCTGAACTGATCAAGTTTGGTCTGAACTCCGAACTTCCGACCCGCATTCGCCCATCCCTAGCGCACATGAGCAGAACATTCCCAGCACCCATTTTGCGCAGGCGCAGTAGTATTTTTCATTTTCTTTATTTTTCATTTTTTTATTATTTCAGAAATGAAAATATCAATGAAAACGGGTGTTAACACACTTAACACTGGTCCACCTGGCCCACTCTAGCTCTCCTGGGCCAGTGGCAAACTCTGTCCATCTGTTCCTGGCCTGCCAGTTGTGGGGCCAGTTCAAACACTGGTGGGTTTGGCTGCTGGGCCAGAAATGTGGACCCAGATTAAATCAGGCCCATGGTCCAGGCCTGCGAGCCAAAACTGGGCAAACCAGGTAGGAGTGTCTGTTTTCATACCTGCTCAGGCTTGGCATGGGGGGAGGGGGCTCACCTGTTATTCACGGGGGGGGGGTGTTTAGGCTGCCAACTACAGTGTGGGAGTGGAGCCAGGCAGCTGCACATCCCTCCCCCTCCCCCGTCTGTTGAGGCAGTGGGTGTGGGTGTGTTCCTACCACCGGAATTAATACAGACAGATGGTAACCCTTCCCACCCCCGAATTGGATGACAGCTGTCTGTCACATGTAACATCCAACAAAAGAGGTTTTTATGAACACCCCAAAATGGATGGGTCTTTACCCTATAAAATGAAAACAAAATTGAAGTGCTGCACACCCCTATTTGATAACTGTTGCATGGGTCTGTGGTCTGAATAGTACATTCAGAATAATGAAATCATACTGTTATGGAACAGGTGCTGGCCTCTTAAGGTAAGACTGCTTTTCAGTCTTGCCTTCACCATTTCTGAGGCTATAAGATCATAAGTCTCAGTACTACAGCTGAAACAGGAAGTGGGTTTGTTATTCACAAGTATTATTTGCATTTTCAAGTACCAGCCCTTTGAGTATCCAAATGTTATCCATGACTAAAACAGGTACTCGGATATTTGATTTTTCAGGTATTCTGTTTTGGGGGTTTCAGGTTTTATTTTTTCCAGTTTGATTATTTTGTTATTTTAGTCATTTCAGTATTTCATCATTTTTGGTAATTGTGCACGCTCAACTGCAAATATTGTTGAAATAGCATGACAGAAGTACTAAAATGACCCAAATACCAAAATAACTAAACTGAAATGGAACAGCTAAAATAGATACCCGCCAGTGTACAAACAGATATTGGTTATTACCTGAACCACCATTTTCAGTTTTCATAGTGCAGACTCGATGGGAACTCCTGGGTGTCTCCTACAGAAGTGACAGGAGCTCTTGCGAGGCAGGTTTTTGCTAAGGCAGCTGTCCTTAGCATTGGAAGAAAGAGGGAAAGGGGATGGCTGTAACCCTGAGAAAGTGCTTATTGTCCCACGCACACAAAATGAGGCTACAGAGACAGCCATTGGGTTCAAACTGCCTGCAACACTTTATTCCAAGACATGCCTGGCTGTCTGGGTGAAGAAGAAGAAGAAGCGGAGAAGAATTCAATTAAAACCAATGTTAACCATAAGCCATTACATAGTACTTCCCCCAACAAGTCCACATTGCCTCAGCTCACTAAGCCTGAATGGAGATACCAGTCCATTTGCCTAAACCAGGACACCTGCCATTGGGGATCCAGAGGAAGGAGCAATGGTTCTGGTACCACTAAGGGACAGCATGTATCCTACATAGTGGCACAGTCCCCGCCCCCCTTCAGAGTTGAGTGAGGCTGTGGGTTGCTTTCCCCCCTCTCTCACCTCTCCCCAAGGTGCCTCTAATATTCCCACGTCTCTTTCCCAGGCCTGGATCCAATTCTATGAGCTGTTCCTTTACTTTGGCACTGGACTACTGCCACATAGAGCAGCCAATTTACGTTTGACTTACTCACCCCGCCCCACCCTAAGATACCCAGTGTAGTATCCCAGTGTAATACCCAGAGTAGTAGTGAGAGCCAGTGTGGCGTAATGGCTAAGTGCACAGTACAATAGATGGGTGGACTGGTTCTAGTATTGTTTTAACCAGAAACTCACTGGGTAACCTACCTTACGCCAGTTGCATTATTCCCTCAGCCTAACCTACCTCACAGGGTTCTTGTGAAGATTAAAATTTGCTTTAAATTGTTGTATGTAAAACGCTGTGAGTGCCATGGGAGGGGAGGTATATAAAGAAAAAAAAAGAAAGCATCCAGACTGCCACTGAGTCAGCTCGGCCCAGGATGCTTTACCGAGTTCAAAATTATCCATACTGCTCCCCGACACAAATCCTCTATGAAGGGGGTCCTAAAGCATCTCCCCCAAATGTCAATGACTTTCTCTGCTGTTTCTTTGACAGAGTCACGACAATGAGCTTGTAGAAACTTTGTGCCTAATGGGGGGTGGCACCCCTCCCCATATTGGTAGGGGGTGTTGCCTCCCCCACCCCATTCTGTTATTCACTGGGCTGGTGCCTATTCTTCTAGGGATAGCCTTTCTTCCCGGGGCAGTTGGAATTTGGGTGGGTGCCTCCACACCACAGGCAGATATGCTGGAATCTGCAGTTTGTGTGGAAGCAGTGCCCTCCATAATTTAAGTCCCAACATGCCAAAGTCTGGAGACCTTTTCCATCCATGTCAGGGCACTCCCCTTCTTGGAGGGTGGGGTGTGTTTGGCATTTCCAATGGCAAGCACGTGCCCGCTGTCTGACTTGGGAATTTCTCTTTCCTGCATGCACTCTAACCAGAGGTCAATGGGCACTTCCCATTGGATCCCTAGGATAATGGCAGCTTGCTGACAATATGTTTCATCATATCACAGCTTCCCTGTAAAAGTAGGCTCGCTTAACAATGTCAAAGTATCTCCATAGTGCCATCTCCCTTGAGAGGTAGGCGTGCATTACTACCCCTGCATAGACTATAAAGGCAGATTCCCAGTCGATCCAGTTGTGATCAACCTTCCACCTCTTGGCCCTCTCTAATTCCTGGGAATCTGCCCAAATATTTGGGTATAGAATGGAATCACAGAAGAGAAGGGCAAATATATCTATATATTCCCCCCATCAGATTTTCTTTCAGGTGGACTGTAATGGATGCACCCCTATAGGACCATATAAACCTACATACCCTCCCTCTAGAGGTGGGAGTTCCTACCTGACTGCTGGTGTAAGGGATATGCTAGGTTGCACCATACTTAAAAATGTCCACCCCACCCCCAATGCCGTTGGTGCAGGTACCGCTGAGATGCCTGCCACTACGCTTGGTGCCCCTGGGTACTGACTGCTACTCTGCACAGTAATCCCACCAATTGAACCTTGAGGGTGTCACACATTGTCCAGATATACCAGTCTGTTGGGGTCTTGATGCACCTGGTTGTGCTGGATGGTGTATGCCCAATGATTTGAGCTGCTGTGTCACCAGCGAACTGTATGCACTCTGGGTGCCTGGTTGCTGAACCCCTTGGTTTATTGAAACTGGTGAATTTGATTGTCCCATTGGCTGGGTACCTGGCTGAGCTGTTTGCAGGACCAGCTTCCCTGTAGCCGAGGCCACAGTCTTACCCCCCATTGGTGGGTTTGCCTCACCAGATCTCACTGGCTGGGTAGGTGATGGCGTGGGAGCAGTGGGAGGGTTCTGCTCTCTGTTCTCCAAAATGCTCATGAGCCTCACTATATGTTGCTCCATGCTATTTATTCATCTGAGCAAACCAAGATGGCCTCCATGTTTTCCTGGTCCCCCCTCATTGTTAGGTCCAGGCTCCTCATCATCCCTGTAATGAGCAGGTGTGGAAGCATGCTTTCTGCCTCACCACCACCACCATGGCGGGTTATCCCTGGGTCCTGCTTCTGGACTTGGTGCCACCTCCAGTTCACCCCCCAACTGAAGGTGGCAGGATGGGGACCAGACTGGCCCCAACAAGCTGGGTAATCATAGCATCCCACCCATTTATTCTGGCTTGAAGGACTTGAAGAAAATCAGCCTGCTCCTGGTTAACATCATCGTGGGGGGAGGGGTTTCAGGCCTGACCACATCAGGTGGGTCCCTTCTCACAACATCAACTCTCGGGGGGGTCACTGTGTCCCCTGCCCCTGGGGCTTACGTGGCGGTTTGGGGGCCCTCTTATTGAGCCTGATTTTGGTCATGCTGATCTGATTTTCCTTGAGGAACTAAAAACTAATGAACAGAGCTGGAGGTTATGCTCCCTCTTGTACAATCCATCTTCAAAGTTCCTATGATGCCTGGGGGCCAGCACTGGGAGTCAGAGTCACTGGCCTACCCCAAGTGCCTGCCCCCAACCAGGCACAAAGGGAGATAGGGAAGGGAGAAGGGCCAGCAGCTCAAACAATGCCCACTGAGAGGTGAAGGGGTGAATGGATGGGCCCAGCAATCCCTTGCTGCCCCCTCAACCTTTGGGGGCTGAGGGCAGTAGGAGCCCCTGATCTGAAGCTCATGCTGCTTAATGTGAGGTCAGTGGCAAATAAAATATCTGCTATCTTTGATCTTATTCAGAATGAGGCCACTAACCTCATATGCATTACAGATACCTGGCTGGATGAGAAATCTGGGCCTGTATTTTCCCAGATGGTGTCAGCCGGGTATTCGGTGCTGCATCAGCCTAGGGCCCCAGGGATGGGAGAGGGATGGTGATCAGTAAAGACACCTTGTTCTTTTGAAGGTATCTGGTGCTTGACTCATCCAAAAATGGAGTGTGTCAATGTTCTGTTGGATTTGGCCGGGGACATATTGGGAATCTTCTTAGTGTACTGACCACTCCACTGCATGGCTTATTCCCTAACTGCTCTAACTGAGCTGGTCTCAGAGGTGGTGTTGAGTTCACCCAGACTTATTGTATTCTGTGTTTTCAACATACACACTGATAAGGGTGTGCACTTCGTTTTCATTATTTTGATAGCGAAAATGAAATTTTCATTATTCATTTTCGTTATTACAGTAAAGAAAATGATAATAACGAAATCAATAACACAACTTGGTTTTTCATTATAGTGTCATTATTGGTATCAGTACTGAACATTTTGTTTTTTTGTTTTGTTTCCATTTTCATCAGTGCGTGGGGGGGAGCTCTGTGTCTGTAGAGGGGAGTTATAATGAGATGCAGTCTTCTGGTACTTCTGCTACTGGCACTTCTACCACATACACACACACACACACACACACACACATAGGCTGACAAAAACAGAAAGGAAACAGAAAACAAAATTTTTGGTTTCATGCGATACCGATACCAATAACGACACATAATAAAAACTGAAATTTTGTTATTAATGAAAACAAATAATGGCAGTTTTTAATAAAAACAAAAACCGTAAAAAAATAATGACATGGGTACCTGATGCACACCTCTGATGGCCTTTCAGGAGGGGGGCAGCAGTTCATGGTCACCATGACAACCATGGACCTATACCAGATGATATCTGGTCCAGAACATGAGGTGGGGCATATGTTGGATTTGATGTCTTGCACCAGCCTGGATACAGGGATGTTGTTATAACACCTTTGTCATAGGGTATTTTCAGATGTTACACTGGCCCGATTCATCCCAGTGAATCCCCGGCAGGGGTGAATGAAATAACCACCCCCCGTGGTCAAACAATGGCCTGAATAAATGTGCCGGCTGATCCTGGCGGGGAATCAGGGAGGGGCGGGGCCAAGCGGCACAACGTGCGGTCGCACAGTCCCGTCCCCCCATGTTCCCCCATCGCCCACCCTCTGGGGAGACAGGAGGGCACTGCGGCCAATGCGGCTACAGCACCCAGCCGCTTTGACCACAGCCCGGAATCCCGCCAGGGATTCTGGGCCGTGATCACCGGCCAGATGTTACTTTTTATTGCTTCCCGCCAGGAATCACTTTGACCACACTTTTGGAGCTCGTCCCACGGGGAGCCCGGGAAGCGTGGTTGAAATTGATCCCATGTGGGAATTGGTCGTGGTGAACATCTGGTGGCAGCCAAACAGATGTTCAGGGCATTTTGGCCCCGTGGCAAAATTGACCATGGTTCACTGTGGTTGACTGTGATCTTGTAACGTCTGAAAATACCCATAGTCAGACTATTTGTCATAGTTGGACCACAGTCAGACCATTTGTCGTAGTTGGACCATTACCTTCTGGAAGCTCAGATCCCAGCCCTCCTATGCCCTTGCCGGGGTGGTGGATCAGTTAGGTTTGTCTGTCCCCAGTGGCTAATGGGTCCAATTGATTTCCCTGGGGGATTTACCTACTAAGCTTATCAGTGACTCTACTGATGACCTTTTGTGGACTGACATCTTGACCATTGCTATTGACATGGTTGTACTCAGGCGTCTACTCCTACCACTGCAACAGCATAGATTCCCCTGGTGAATGGAGTACCCGAGGCAGCTGAAGTGGGAGGGTAGGTGGTTAGAGCACAGGTGGCATTCAACTGGCGCTGAAGACAATCGATTGTAGCATAGGTTGTTTTTAAAGGACTACGCTGTGCTTGTGATGGCAGTGAAGAAAGATTTATTCTCCACGATCCTAGCGTCCATCCGGCAGAGCAAAGTCCTGTCTGGTGGAGCTGTTCCAGATGGCAAGGGTCCTGATTAACCCAGTCTGTCTCTGCCTGGAACTGGAGTAATCTAATGTCCACTGTGACATTTTTATTAATTCATCTGCAAACAAAATCACTTGAATTCACCATGACTTGGGTTCTGCCATTTCATCTGCAGAATTGGAGTTTGGGGTTATGGAAGCTCAGCCCTGTCCAGTTTATTTCAATCAGCTTCAACTGTTTTTATCCACCGATGCAGGGGAGGTGCTTGGGACACTGAGGGCATCCAGTTGTAAATTATGTACTTGCCTCTCTTGGCTGGTGAAAGCCATCTGGGGGAGCTTGGGGCTGTTTCTAGGGATATGCAAAAATGATTCAGATGTTTGGAGTTTGGGCTGAACTCGTCCTATTCGGACAACCGAACTGAACGTCCGAACCGAACGTTCGAACAGCCGAACAGTTTGGAAAAGTTTGGATGAGTTTGGGGCAGGAAAAACTTGACTTTGGGTGGGAAAAACATGACTGGAAGGGGGAGGCAGCTGAGGAGCAGACTTCCTTGTACCAGGGGTGGAGACCAGGGGTGGTTTCAGGGCCAAATGATACCAATACAGAATTTTTTTTTTCAATTTCAGTATCAATAGCACTTATTTTGGATGTTCAGCCGAGCTCGGCCAAACTGAACTCCACCGAACCTTTTTGAACCAAACGACTGAATGTCCGAACATCCAAACTGCATTCTGTTTGCTCACCCCTAACCGTTGCTGGCAGGGGTTGCCAACACTTCCCTTTGAGAGGTTAGGGTGTCATATATCTTTAAAAATGCAATTGTATGGCCCCTGCTTAAGAATTCATCTTTGGACACTGACTCTCCAGCCAGTCACTAACCTCGGCCTGTCTCTAACCTTCCCTTTTTATGGAAGGTTATTGAACATGTGGTTTCCCATCAACTCCAAGCCCACCTTGATATGATCAGATTCCTGAACCCATTTCAGTCAATCTTTCATCCTGGGTGCCAGGATGAAAGACTGACTGAAATGGGTTCAGATGTGGCACAGAGACTGTGCTTGAATGTGTCCTTGGTCGATGACCTGTGCCTGGAGACTGACAAGGGGAAATCTACCCTGTCGATCTTATTAGATCTGTCAGCGTCCTTTGATATTGTTGATCATGACATATTGTTGACATGACTACAGGACCTGGCAGGGGTTCATGGGACTGCTCTTAATTGGTTCCACTCTTTCCTGTCGGGGAAGTCACAGAGAGTGGTGATTGCTCGTCATCCTCTTGTGGCCTCCCGTTTGGGGGTTCCACAGGGTTCTATTATGTTGGCCCTCTTGTTCAATGTGTATATGAAGCCACTGGACAAGGTCTTCGGAGGTGTGGGGTGAAGTGCCATCAGTATGCTGATGAGACTCAGATCGACCTCTATTTTTCATCTCACCCAGGTCCTGAAGCCTCAGTGCTTACCCAGTGCTGTTGGGAACTGCATGAGGATGAGCCAGTTGAAGTTGAATCCAGACAAGATTGAAGTGATGATGGTTGGCTGGCCCTGTGACCTGGGGGCCATTGGATCTTCTGTTATTGATGTGGTCACTTTGGTACCTTAAGTTTGCAGCCTTGGAGTGCTTCTGGATCCCTTGTTGTGCCTGGATTGTCAGGTTGTGGTGGTGGCCAGGGGTGCTTTTCACGAACTTCATCTGGTGAGGAGACTGCTGCCTTTTCTCTCTGATTCAGACTTGGACACTGTCATCCTTGCTTTTATCATCATGAGGTTGGATTAATGCAATGTGCTCTGCATGGGGCTTCCCTTGATGACTAATTCAAAGCTGCAGCCTGTGAAGAATGCAGAGGCCCGGCTCCTTTCAGGGATGGGTAGCTGGGAGCACATTACATCGGTGCTTCTGAGTCTGCACTGGCTGCCTACAGCTTTCTGGGCACAGTTCAAGGTGCTGGTTTTGACCTTTAAAGCCCTAAACAGCCTGGGACCGATGTATCTTAAAGATTGCCTTTCCTACCATAGTCCGATGCAACCCCTGCGGTCGGCTGAGGGCACCCTCCTCTGGATTCCCCGTTATTCTTGTTGGATCAATGCGTGCATGCAGGAGGGCATTCTCAGTTGTTGCCCCAATGTTGTGGAACTCCCTCCCACTGGAAGACTGTCTGAGGCTGGGCCTGAGCATCTTTCAGAGGCCATAAAAAACTTTTATTTTTGTTAAAGCATTTGAAAGGCAGGGATAGGAAGAGGAGGTTGTTGAAGGGTTGTTGTGGGTTGGGTTTGGGGGCGATTGTATTTTAAATGTTTTTAAATTGTATTTTATTTTTTTGTATGGTACCCTGAGCCTTGAGGGAAGGGTGGGGTATAAATGTTAATGAATAAATAAATAAATCCAGCTGCCCAGATGGACCTACTGTGGGGGAGGGGGAGAGGCATCCAATCCTCCTTTGGGCCTCAGTAGGTATTGGCTTCTCTGCTATAGGTCCAATGCCAGAGCCCTGATGTCCTGAAAGTTACCCCTAGATTGGAGGACGGAGTGTTGGGGAGGTATCTCTGAAATAGGATGACCTAGAGCGAGGGTTTACAAGCTCCACATAACCTGCTCAGAATTTGGGTTTGTAGATGCCATGGTGATGTGGGGCAAAATGCTTCTGCAGGGAGAGATACAATGAGACTTGAAAGTACTCAGATCCTCAGAGGATCGAGCCATAATAGCTTATCGGACAGCCCTACCACTTGACTCATTCAGTACTGGACTAGAGAAAATACTTTAAAAATATAATGCATATCAAAAATTTCTACTGTGGAAGAGGGATTAACAAAATGACCTATCAGGTCTTTTCCATCTGTGATTTCTGTCATTCTATCAGCTCTCAAATATTGTATTAAGAGCTTGTGGAATAGAACCTCTTATTAAATAAATTTCCTTTAATAATGTGTCACTTTTTCATACTCCCTATTATGTTAGAATACTTTCAGGGCATCAATTGATCCTTCGACCCTGCATATTACCTGGCCGTAGGTATTTTTATGTGACAATGATAATGATTAATGTAAATGAAGCAACAGGTTTAATTTACCCTCTGTGTCTCTGTCTGATTCAAGCACAGTGCCAATTTAACTTCAGAAGATATGCAGTAATGGGCCAAATTAGTTGATGCAACATTTGTGGCATGTATGGTATAAGTGGAATTCAAAAGTGGCTGATGAACAGGCCATGAAAGAGGCAGGCAGAAAGATTCATTAACAGACCAAAACAGAGTTGTGTGGGAGGGCAGCTTTCCACTTTTGGAGTTTCTGAACATTAAGAAAGCTAGAGAGCAAAGGAACAAACAGACTGCAGAACCAAAGAAAGGAGGAAGCAGGTAATTTTCCATAATCTTTCTATCCCCCCCAAATTAAATTAAGTAAATTCCATCTTTCAAAGAAAAGACTTGGAATATTAGAGCTGAAACAAGTACCTACAAGAACAGATAAACCCACTGAAATTGTGGTACTTGACCCGACCTGGGAACATTGGGTGTTAAGTGGTAGCCAATTAGTGCTCGATGGGTAGGCTGCCTAGTAATATACCAATTTACTGATCTTTTGTTCTGATTTCTCAAATTCTGGTTCAGATTTTCCAACTTACATTGCTGATTTGTTTGACTTTCTGTCCTGATTCCTGTACTGAATTACCATTTTGCTGATTGATACTTATTAGTAAAATGGTAAATCAGTAATTAGTTCACAGCAATTGTCAGTATTTCCAGGTAATTGGGTGCTCAGTGAGTCCCTGGGTAGCCCATTTGGCACCCAACACAGTACTTGACAACGTGGGTATTACCAACGGGTAGCAAACAAGCTACCTGTTTGCTTTTTTCTCTAAATGGAATATTTTTCATTTATTTATTTTTCATTTTCATTTTGTACCCCGCAGACTACACCACAGGTGTCTCATAGCAGCTTGCATTCACAAATAAAATACATGAATACATAATAACCAGTACATAATATACAAATAAAAAATCTAAACATATATCAATCAACCCAATAGCATTCCACTTGAAGGCAAATATACAAACCCAACCCCCCTCCCGCCCCAAACCCCAATCCCCACCCCACCCCATTTCCTATTGCCTGGTCTCACCAGGCAACCCCAACCCTCACACTGCACCCACCTCACACCTCAGGCTGCCCTTGGGACCTCCCCCCTCCCTATCCCAGTCCCACCTATTTCACCCCATATCTCCAAGAGGTTCTGCTACAAATGCAAAGGCCTACAGCCCTGCTAACAATAATATTTTAAGGTGGCCCAATGAAGCCAGCTTCCAAGGAGTATGGATCCCAGCCCCATCCCCTCACCCATGGCAGGAGGGAGAAGGAGGGAGAAGGCAGGAGGGAGAAGGACTCAGATATTTAGCCAAAATTCTTGTGAGCCGCAGCGTATATGACAGATACGATGCTATCATAGGCTTCGACAAACTTGCATGGAATATAGGATGAAAACAGACATGATGTTAACTCCATTTTAACTCCGCTTTAACATTTCTTATGCATGTTACAGGGCTGCATAGGGCACCAATATAGTACAGCCCTGCAAGATGCATAAGAAATGTTAAAACAGTGTTAAAGTGGAGTTAACATCATGTTTGTTTTCACCCAAAGATGACTCCTGTGTCTTGATGATGAGTCACCTTTTGTGACTCAGTTCATGCTGAATGCACAGGAATTTAGTTGTGCATGGAGTCGACTTGTAATAAAAGGGAGCCTTTCAAATGATCTTAATGAGCTTTGATCAGGGTTGAAATTCTACTTGAGTAAGTTTAAAAACTTAACTCGGACTGTTCACATGAATGTGGGACAAGCAAGAAAGGGTGATACAAAAGAAGAGATAATGGGCATAGTTTGGAGGAAAGATAAAGGAGAGGTCAAGGAAGTTCAAGAGGAGATGTGGGGAGACAGTTATTAGAAAGGCAACCAGGATGTCCTTAGGCAGGGACTAGTACCATGACTCAGGGATCCATGCTAAAAGGTCCCCCATTGGAACTCTTATTATTACATCATCTATAAGCCTGGCACTGAACAACAGGTCTTTACCTAGGGTGTTTACAGTCTAGAATGGACAAGGGAGAGGGGAGCATGGGTTTAATTTGTGTCACCCCCGGACCTCTATTCATGTCACGGCTCAGTCCTGGCACCGCTTCCAGACACTGTCACTGCTGCAATGCTGCAAGACCCCATCCCAAAGCTGGATGAAGAATCACCACCCAGTCCCTCAGCCCCTTCTCTCCCCTGACAGGGCTGGAACTTATCTACAGTGCCAAATTACTACTCAGTGGTAGCACCAAGCCCCAATCCCAGCTTCCATCAGGTTTAATCTATACTTCAGCAAGGGCTGGCAAAGTAGGTGTGGGAACAAGGTTTTTTGGAGTCATAGGGTCCAGCCCCTCTGAATAGTACCCTTGTTTCTGGAGTCAGTAAGTGGATCTTCAGGGGCAAGCTCTCTTGTTACAAAATAGACACTTCTCTTACTGCATCAGTCTGTAATGGGACCTTAGGGTCTCATGGTTTCAAAAGTTGTCTCTGATGGTTATTTATTTATTTATTTATTTATTTTATTGCATTTGTATGCCACTCCCTCATGCCTACGACATCTCGGGGCAGCTTCCAACATGACATAAAACAATTTAGCACAATAAAAAATCAATCTACAGTATTATCATTAAAACAACTTTAAAACTCTCCCACACAGTTAGAGTTGTGCATCCATAAAGATGAGATGTTTGGCTCTAGTGTGATCAGAGAAGCCAGAGTGGAAGATGACCTCAGGAATGATGCACACAGGAGTTATTTTTAATCCAATTGTTTAACACTAAAGTACAAACTTGAAATGTCAGATAGAACTAAAAGCCACAGCAAAAATAGTGGAGGAGTGAAGTGTATCATTTGCAGTTCTTTCGTTTATTTATATATCTAAGCCTATAAGTTACTAGACTTGGAACTTCCATATTTTTTCCAGTAGGTCACTTGTAGAAGAATGTGGAAGGAGGACTATAAGGCCCTTTTCACCGGGTGCTCCCCACACTGCCCGCACTCCACCCACCTCCATCCATCACCCATGCACGGAGCAATAGGCACCAGTGTCAGTTGCTCTGTGCATGGAGATGGGTTGAGGTGGATGGAGATGGGTGTGTGCTCATGGGAACAGTTGCACATCCACCTCCACCCACCATGGGCGCATACCCACCCCCCCAACCACCACAGCCTATGTGAAAATAGACAGGCCCTTTTCACACACATTCCTGTTCAGTGTGCAGGTGTGCGGTGTGTGTGTCCTTGTAAATGGCTGGTGGTGGGTGGGAAGATGGGTGTTCGCTCAATGTTCATCTGCATGAACACCAAGCAGGATGGGGGTGGTGGTGCACTCTCCCGTGCATCAACCACATCTACCCATCACCCATCCACCTCCACCCACGGAGCACTCTGGAAAACTGGAGGAGGCCCTGTGGGTGGAGGTGGGTGGAGGTGTGTGTGTGTCCATATAAAGAGACACCCACCCACCTCCACCCACCATGCCAGAACACTCATCCCTGAACCCACCCCAATCCATGTAAAAGGACCATAGACATTCTGACACTGATAAAATAGGTGTTACATTTTATTATATATGTTTCAGGGCTGCAGGTGTGCTCTATGGGTGCTCTGCAACATGAATAATAAAATGTAACACACATTTTATCAGTGTTCGAGTGTCTGTGTGAAAAGGGTCTAAGAGACTGCAGGGTGAGACCCGTAGGAAGTCAGCACAAGGCAGAAAACATCAGTTCCTTTAAGGGAGCTGCTTTTAAGCAAGCAAAACTCTAACCACCCTGAAGAGAGGTTCTTGGATAGTTACCAAAGAATATTTTTAAGGTATTTACTTTTGCTAGACTATTGCACTGTAGGGTCCTTTTCACACAGACACTATAACACTGATAAAATGGGTGTTCCATTTTATTATACATTTTTCCGGGCTGCAGGTGTGCTCTATGGGTACCCTGCAACATGTATAATAAAACGGAACACCCATTTTATCAGTGTTATAGTGTCTGTGTGAAAAGGACCCTACAGTGCAATAGTCTAGCAAAAGTAAATACCTTAAAAATATTCTTTGGTAACTATCCAAGAACCTCTCTTCAGGGTGGTTAGAGTTTTGCTTGCTTAAAAGCAGCTCCCTTAAAGGAACTGATGTTTTCTGCCTTGTGCTGACTTCCTACGGGTCTCACCCTGCAGTCTCTTAGACCCTTCGTTTATTTGCAGCCCGGAAAAATGTATAATAAAATGGAACACCCATTTTATCAGTGTTAAAGTGTCTGTGTGAAAAAGGCCTAGATAAAAATGCACAGATGAAGTAATGTAGCGTGAGATCCTAATACTGCAAAGTCTCACAGACAGAAGGTGCCTTGTTAGAAAAAGGTGGAAACCTTTTGCACTCAAAACTGTTGCAGTCAAAACTGATACAAATTCATGCTCCTGTTCAGCAAATATTCAAGGTAGAAAAACAGTTTGTGTCTCCATCTGCATCTATGTTATACTAATAAAGAGAACTGGCATGCTGACGCTGCAACCATCATCTTTATGGAAAGGACTTTGAAATTTCATTGACAAGAATCTAATATTTAAACCATCTGAATGACATCCCAAGCATTGCTAATTGACAAAGAGTGTTAATACATTAGCATTTATATGCAATGTCAATGATACTGTAATTCTTTGTGCATAATAACTTATAGTCTATTTCTTGGTTTGTTTCCCCTTAGATAATAAATTATACAATAGACTTTTCATTTTCAGGGCGCAGTGATATTAAGTTATGCAGAGAAAATTATGGATAAGAAAAAGTGATTGATGGACACTAATGTGTCATATCCTGTAGAACTGTATCTTCTTCAGACTGCATAATTACTTCATCATAATTTCTTCAATAACATTATATGATCAACAGGACAGAAATAGAATATAGAAATCAGTGATTGAAGGTTAACGTTAATGCTATGGATTGTCTCTACCTTATTGTAAAAAAGTCCAGAGGATTAACTTTTTATTAACACATCTGCCGACAAAAGGTATATTATTTTTGGAAATACACAGTTTAGCATCCAGTTTTGCAGGAAAGAAGTTGAAGAGTCAAACATTCTTCTTGGGGCTGAAAAGGATAGCATCTCAGGATTGGAAAGGGTCCCTGAAATTCTACTCTCAAAAGCAATGAGACTCAAGAGTGTTACAAGGATGAAATACTGGGGATCTTGTAGGTCCCTTTATGTACTGGCTTCATTTGTAATGTTGATGGATTGATAGAAGATGATGTTCCACAAAGGGAATACTAATAATCTCATTTAATAGGAGTAACAAGTACTCTTAACTTTTTAATTTAGGCAAAAAGGCATTGATAAGAGCTGCAGGTGATGCAGTTTTCAATCAGTATTTCTAATATCTGCTGCTATATGAATCAGCTGAATTTAGAGTGTTGTTGCCCCTGTGTCCAGTGTGTGCTTTCTGGTGTTGTCTAATGAGGTTTTTCCAGATACTTAGTACTTGTAAAGTGTTGCATTCAGTGTATGTGGATGAGTCTCAGACGAAGAGAAATGGGCTGGTAGCCCTTCTCAGTGTAACATGCTAGTTCTTCATCCCTAGTAAGTGGTAACCATAAAAAGCCGGAAACTTCAGCCTGGATAAAGCTGAAAATGTTCTCTGCCACTTCTGCTTTCCTCCTCCTTTCTTCACAGCAACAGATGTAGGAAACCTGGATTGCCAATTCTTACAGCTTATCATAAGTCTCATGGTTTTAGGTGCTTCCTTAAAGATCCAATTGCTTAAATGAGCATCTCAGCCTTCACTTTTGTTTAAATTAAGTTTCTAGATATGCTATCGAAAAAAGCTTGAAAATATAACTGAGGGCTCAGAAGGAAAATAAAGTAAACCGTAAAGTATATTATTTGAAAAAGAAACATGATGAAAAAGCAAATGCCGTTGTGTTTCTGACTTAGGATTTTGGAACAGTTTGTCTTGGAGACTTTACAGAAGGATGCAGCCATCACAACAAAATGACAGATGCAGGTCTTCAAAAAGTAACCCTCTACAAATGGTTCAACACCTCCTCGGCCCCACCGGGAAACAACATGGTGCCCACTCACAATTGCTGGGACCACCTCAGCAATTGCATTTCCTGAGATTGAGAGTTGTAGAGTCTTGACTCAGAAAACTGTCTCACCAAGTAAGAAGGCAGCCTCCCCCCCCCCAATGCTCCTCAGAATAGAAGCTGCACCAAACATTTTACTTCACCCTCAACAAATCATAATAATTAATGGGGATGATGAAATGCCTCCCACCTACTACTGTCCCTGTATCTGCTGCACTAATAACCTACCACCACTGCCAATTAGGTTGACCTCCCACCTGTGTCTTTCCATTCACAAATGAGCACATGGAGAAACTGAGAAAATCCCACCTAGTGCCTGGAAAATAGCTCACTTGGGAGCTAGATCAAATAAGGTACAATCAACAATCTGTCGCCACAAATAAGCCCCAAAGATACAAACTCCCCCCCCCCCAACAACAACAAACCTCAGACCTTTAGCCCCTGGCTGATCACACAAAAACTAATCAAGATATTACTCCAACAGGAGTGAGGAAAGAAAGAGATTGGGCTTGCCATTCTTATTTCTAATTCCAAATACTCCAGAAGGGCCAAGACACTAGAGGGTTGGGAGCTATATTACTATCTAGAGAGATTATGGCTAGATTACTGCTGTTTTTATTGATTGTAAGCCACCCCGAGCTGCCTGTGGCAGGAGGGGCGGGGTAACAAAGCCCTTAAAATAAATAAATAAATAAATAAATCTGCCATAGGTCACCTGAGATTTATAGGGACAACAGGAAAGGAATCGAAGCATTGATGCCAGATAGTCAATAGCTGTGGCTTATCAGAAGGAAGGGTAGTTTAGTGGATAGAACGATAGAGAATGTAGTTTCACTTCCTGATTTAGCCATAGATTTCCTCTGTTCCTAGAGACAGGCAAATTGCATAATCTAACCTGTGCTTCAATTTCACTATCTATAAAATACAGATAATAACTTCTCAGTTCACAAAGGTTTTCTGAGATAATAATTGTTTGTGAAGCAGTTGGTGATAACAGTAATTAATAAAAATAGATAAGGGGCCATCACATCTTGCTAGTTCTGCCACCCCATGACTTTTTGTTGATGAACTTCCATATACAAAGGTGTACTGGATTTAGAATAGGCTCATTGGCTTCCTTCAGGGACTAGTATGATAGCTTAGTTTCCCCTGGAGATGGATCTAGAGAATATGGTCATCAATTGAATATAGTCAAGGATGGTCACCAGAGATGGCAATTCTTCAGCTTTAAAGTATTTGCACTGAAGGAAATGTGATTACTCTGGAGTAAGTGATCTCAGGACTGCATCCAGAGTCAATTTGTAAGAAAGATAGCATATGAAATATAAAAAGGATTCTATTGCCCCAAACGGGGCAGTATTGATCAGTCTCTCTCTCTCTCTTCTTTCAGTGGGAGGGCATGTTGGTCAGTCTGAGGGTGTTTTCAGACGTGATGGGGACGGTTGGCCCCGTCACAAAATCAATCTATTGATCCCCCGACGGGATGACCCCTTCACGCCATACCAGACGTGCCGGGGGATCCCGGTGGGGAATTGGGGAGGGGGCGGGGCCGCGCGGCACAACATGTGGCTGCACAGCCCTACCCCCTCCCCGCCGCCCGCCCTCTGGGGAGACAGGCGGGCGGCGGGGCCAATGCCGCCGCAGCGTCTGGCTGAATTAGCCACGACCCGGACTCCTGCCGGTGAGTCCGGGCCGTGGAGACCGACCAGACGTTACTTTTCTTTGATCCCCGCCGGGATTCATTTTCACCACGCTTCCCAGGGAATTGGTGCGGCTAGCCCGGGAAGCGTGGTTGAAAATGACCCCATGTGGGGATTGAGCGTGGCAAACATCTGGTGGCCGCCAAACAGACGTGCGAGTCACAGTGACCACAGGTGGGTATTTACCGTAGTTCACTGTGATCTCATAACGTCTGAAAATACCCTGAGTTTCTCTCTCCTTCAGGTAATTTTAATCCTTGCAAAACACCTGAGCATAATGATATATGAAGGAATAAGAACTGGAGGCTAGATTTATAATGTAGAAGTCTGAATTCTTGAAACTTTTTGCTTAGAGACAGATTTCTTTGGTTTTGGAAAAGCAAACAAAAATCACCAGATTTAATTAAGGACAGACTCTCAATCTCTATCTCATTCTGGGGGAAAGGAGCAGCAAGCAGGTACCTGGCTCTCTCTCTCTCTCTCTCTCTCTCTCTCTCTCTCTCTCTCTCTCTCTCATTCTGGCAGGCAGGAGCAGCAAGCAGGTTCCTGGGTGTCTCTCTCTCTCTCATTGTGATGGGCAGGAACAGGAAGAGGGTATGTAGCTCTGTGTTTCTTTCTTACAGAGTCATTGGGCTTGATCGCAAATGCCACACACTGTGCAAACCACACACATGCACACACACACATCTGAATTGCAACCCTCATGTAGAATGTGCGCACAGCTGTGTTAGCCCACATGCAAGCCACATGCAAGTTGTGTGAATGAATGCCACGCACACAAATCCTATGTGTGCAGGAGTTTGGGATTGCCCCCACTTTCTGGAAGTGGCACCCCAGAAACAGTGGCCACTTCAACTTGCAGAGGTACCCTTAGGGACAGATTAGGTTAGGAGAGAAAGGGGGGGGCTGGGAGCGGCAGGCAGATGGAACAGAAATATGGTCTTGACGTGGCAGCCCAGATATGGCAGGCTCTTCAAATCCCTGCCACCACCCTAGAGGGCTGCTAGGAGTACTTCAGATGAGGGAGATGTACCCAAACTCCCCCACCCTAACCCCTCATGGATGCCTGATCTGCTGCTTCTAGGGAAAGCCTGCTGTGAAAGATCAGTGCCAGTGATCCCACTGGCACTAGGTGCACGTCCCCCCTCAAAAAGGGTACTCATCACCACCTTCCTGCCATTCCCTCAAATGGCATCACTAGTGGAAGGCTGGGGCTCCTCCGCATTTAGAGGAGCCACCTCCTCTCCCAGTAAGCTATATTTTGGGGGTAAGAAGACTTTCCTAACTAGCATTGGGGTGTGTGGAGTGGCCTCCAAATCTTCGTCACCTACATTCCCATTCCTGGCATGTGGGTGCTCCTCCTGCACCTGCCTTGCAGTGTTCATGATCATGAATACTGGGTGTTTTTTAGGGATGTGCTAACAAGGTTCAGATGTTCAGACCGAACTCGGTCTGTTCGGTCATCTGAACCGAACGTCCGAACTGAACTCAAAAATGGCCCAACAGTTTGGCCATGTTTGGGTGAGTTCGCATGAGTTTGCGGGTGGAAAAATGTGACTTTGGGTGGGAAAAACATACTGGAAGGGGAAGGCAGCTGAGGAGCAGACTTCCTGGCACCAGGGGTGGAGACCAGGGTTTGTTTCACGGCCAAATTATACCGATACTGAAAAATTCTTTGAATTCAGTATTAGTATTGATAGTGCTATTTTCGAATGTTTGGCCAAATTCGTCCGAACCAAACTCTGCCGAACTGAACAACCGAACCCAAACTCGGGTTTCGACCCGAACATCCGAACATCTGAACTGCATTCTGTTGTCACATCCCTAGTGTTTTTTTAAATTTGATGCATCAAGCATGCCCACCCACCCCCTCCACACGTCCATCCACTTGTTTGAATTTGGTGCAGTTCTAAGAACAACACATGGGCTTGAGGCAGCCTGGAACACGGAGTCTCCTTGTATGATCCCCACGCAGCAGCCACCAGCATGGACAGTGCTGAGACCCATTCACATGGGAAGGCTCCTGTCTGTAGTTCCTGGGTTTGTGCCAACCTCCACAGAAGACGCTAACATTTTTCCACCCCCCCTGAGGCCATGTGACAGCTGGGAAGCCACTCCAGCAACCTTGCTGTCCCTGGGTGGATCAGGGATAGAGAAATTGCCAGACCATCCCCTATCTCCACAGCTGTCTGGTAGCCCTCAGGGACAGAGCAATCTCATACTCCTCTCCCCCTCCCCCCACAGACATTCTGAGAAATGTTTTGCACATCCATAAGCTAAATAAACTAGAGAGATGCTCCAGAAGAAACAAAATGAAATTTAGAAAAGATAAATGCAAAGTACTATAGAAAACCAGAAGCACAAATATAAAATGGGGGAGAGCTCATTAGCCTGTAGCACTGGACATAAGAATATAGAAGTCGTGGTGGATCATGAACTGAACATGAGTCAACAATTAGATGTTGTCACTAAAAAGGCAAATGCCATTTGGGGTATCATTAAGAGATGTATCATTTCCAAGGCATTGGAGGTTGTGCCGCTGTTTTAATTGGTGCTGGCAAGATCTCATCTGGAATATTCAAAAAGTGTATAAACAAATATGAGAAGTAGAGCAACTAAGAAAAAAGAGCTGGAAGACAAACCATATGAGAAAAAGATGAAAGAACTTGGTATGTTTAACCCTAAAAAAAGAAGAAGTGGGGACATGCTAGTAATTTTCAAATATCTAAAAGGGTGCCACATTAGTTCTCCACTGTCGCAGAAGCTAGAACAGGGCTTAAATGTAGCAATGTAGATTTCGATCAGATATTAGGAAAAAACTTTTAGGAAAGAACTTTAAAATATGAGTGTCAGCCGCCGCAACCGCTTCACGGCCTGACGTAGCGTGGTGTGAAAGGAGCTATTGCATGAAATCCCTCCCCGATATTTGCTCTGTGCCCTATGATGATAGGGGCCTGAGTTCCTGGTGCGACAGCACGTGGAGTGGCACATATACTATCCTGATGGGCTTCTGGGACCCCCGTCTATCCATATAGAGCCTCCTGACTGAGTTGGGCGTGTGTGGGAGTAGATGTCCCTTACCCCACTTCTTCCCTGCCCGCACTGACAGATTCACCGGCACACTGACCCCACGTTCCTGGTTCACTAGGATGGATATTGCCCAGGCAATAGGGAAGTTGGTTCATGCTGTACAGATTTGCAGGAGCAGCACACGGAGCTTGCGACTGCTGTCGCCCAGCAGCAGCCTCCTACTTCCCCCGCTGTTGTTTTTCTGGAACCCCCCAGGCTGCCCATTGTGGGGGCGGATGGAGGTGGATGAGGCAGCTGTAGTGGCCCTCTCGCTGCCCCCGGTCCCTGTAGTACCACGAGAACCTCGGGGTCCTCGCACTGAAAAGTTCCAGGGAGACCGCAGGGCCTGCCGGGCTTTCTTGGCACTATGCGAACTCATGTTCACGACCCAAGCAGGCACTTATTCCACTGACACCTTGAAGGTGGCTTTTGTGATTGGAAACCTGGGGGGGGGGGGTAGCTCTGGAATGGGCTACCAACTTATTAACAAGCAAACGCCCTCTCTTATCAGACTACCAGAGGTTCCTGCATGAGTTTCATTTTTTGTTTGACCACCCACACCGGCTCCGGGATGCTGATATGGCCATACTAGCCCTATGCCAAGGGTGCGCGCCCCTCGTGGAGTATATCACGCAATTCCAACAACTCACCGTGGAGTTATAGTGGTCAGAAGAGGCCCTTAGAGTGCACTTCTAGAAGGGGCTAGCGGATGACCTCAAGGATCAGCTGGCGTATGTCAGCCTTCCAGACACCTGGGCTAATGTGGCCACCTTGGCCCTCCAGATAGACGCCCGCCTTGCGGAGTGATGTAGAGAGAGGTGGCAGGACAACAGGAGTCTCCCAGTAAGACCAGTGCCATTCATTCCCCCTTTCATAGAAGCAGCCATGCAAGGCCCACCGGATGCAGAGCCCATGCAGCTGGGTGCTTCCTAAGGACCCATTACTGCAGAATAGTGGGATCGGCATCGACGAGTGTGAGCCTGCATTTATTGTGGGGATCCGTGGCACTTCATACAAGACTGTCCAGCCCTGCCCTCTTCCCGGCGGCAAATGGGAAACATCAAGGGTCGGGACAGACAGGGAGCCTCTCGACCCTAAAGATTATCCCATCCCTTACTACCTGCACCCCCCTCCACTTACGGGTGCCTATGACTCTGAGCGTCGCCCCGCATCGGTCATTGGTCATCTGGGCACTGGTGGACTCCAGAGCCTCTGCTAATTTTATCGACGAGACCCTGGTAAGGATCTCCGAAATCCTGATTCGATCTAAGGAATTCCCTGAAGCTGTACAAGCCATCGATGGGTCCCCTCTCATGTCAGGCCATGTTACCCAACAAACCGCCCCCCTCTCTTGTGTGATAGGGTCACACCAGGAAACATTTACCTTTGATGTGGTGTGTACCCCTATTTTCCTTGTGGTCCTTGGACTTCCCTGGCTCATGTGCCATGAACCCTGCATACGTTTGGTCCAGAGGCAGGTCCAATTCAATTCTCCTTACTGCACGCAACATTGTATACTACCCTTCCAGATGAAGGGCCACTACCCTTCCAGACGACCCTCGCCCAAGTTGGACCACAGGTATTTAGGACCTTTTCCCATTTTATTATTATTAACAAACATTTATATAGCGCCAGCAGTGTACCTGGCACTTTACAAAGTAATAAAATAGACACGGTCCCTGCCCCTAGGGCTTACAATCTGAGAGACAGGAGCTGGGGGAGAGACTTAGGAAGGGGAACAGAGGGAGAGACAAGGGGTCTAACATTCATGAAGATGCGAGGTCTCAAGTGCACGTACTTGGTTTTGTTACGATGAGAATGACTGCAGGCAGGTCCATGTTGCAAGGATAAGGGTAAACCGATCGTAGGTATAGGAATAGTGGCTCAGCAGGATAAAGAGTCAGACAGAGCAGAGCGAAAGAGGTGAGTTTTAAGGAGAGTTTTGAAGGTATGAAGGGAGGGTGCAAGGCGGATGTGGACAGGGAGGGAGTTCCAGGCATGGGGGGCAGCAAGTGAGAAGGGACGAAGGCGCTTAGGGGAGCAGGGAAAGCATGGAAGGGTGAATGAAGTTACATACACCCTACAACTTCCCCCTCGACTCTGCATTCATCCCACGTTCCATGTGTCCCTGCTCAAGCCGGAAATCTTTCCAGATGGCCCTACAACCTCGGTCAGTGCCTCCAAACCTGACTGCCTTGGCCCGGACCCCATTTACGAAGTCCGTGCTATCCTAGATTTGAAATTACACCTCAGAAGACTCCATATCTTATTGACTAGCGGGGGTTTGACCCTGAGGAACATTCATGGGAACCCTCCACACATGTCTCTGCCCCTCGGCTCCTCCGGCTTTTTCATCGTCGGCACCCCGATAAGCTGGGCCCTACTGGCTGCCTGAGAGGGGGGGCCTTTGAGGGTGGGTACTGTCAGCCGCCTTGGCCGCTTCTCGGCCTGACGACTGCACCTGGCAGCTGGGGACCCCGCCCCCAGCCTTATAGAGGATGAAGCGACGCACAGCTTGGCAGTGCCGCCGCTGCCTGTCAATCCAGCAGGCCCCAACACAGCGCAACCAGCTGGATACTCCCACGATGTTGTGGGGCCACGCCCCCCGTGCATCGCTCTGAGCACCTCCGGGAGCCTGCAGGGCTTGCCCCTTATCTGCCGCCCCTGCAGTGAGTTCTGTGCCGGTGAACAGAGTGTATGCCTGGAGAGAGACTGGCCCCCCTGCCTGACAGCTAAGTGCCTTTGACCTTGACTTTGATTGTGCTTTGCCTTAGTGTGCTTCCCTTGTGACCCTTGGTGCCCTTCCCTCTTCCCCTTTTACTGCCCCTATTGGAGAGTGAGCATGACTGGATCCCTGTTGTGTTTGTGGTGTGAGAGAGTACCCATCCCCCTTCTTCCCTAGAGTGCGAGTGTGTTGTGAAAGGACCTTCGGGCCTGGGTGGTGCCCCCTTCCCCTCCAGGTTCATCCTCCTAACCTTGGTACCACAGTGTGAGAGCCCCTGGACCTGTTTTTCCACCCCCTCCTGGAATCCCTACCCCTGTCTCCCTTCACCACCCCCACGGCATTTCCCTACCTAGCATGGTGTGAATGGAGCTGTTGCGTGGAATCCCTCCCCAATATTTGCTCTGTGCCCTATGATGATAGGGGCCTGAGTTCCTGGTGTGACAGCACATGGAACGGCCCCCATATACTATCCTAACAGACTTCCGGGACCCCCGCCTATCCATACAGAACCTCTTGATTGAGTTGGGCGTGTGTGGGCGCAGATGTCCCTTTCCCCCCTTCTTCCCTGCACCCACTGACAGAGAGAAGAAATTTAGGACTATATTACAGCATTTTTCCTCCACAACTTCTAAAATATGAAGTATGGGGAAAGATTATGATTTTCAGCTTGGTGTACTTTGCTTTTATAACCTTTGATATAGCAAGCATTATCTTTAGTGATCCACCTTGAGATACCATTTTTATAATGTAATTGAAACAGTGAATGAACTAACGATGGAAGTATTGTTTATTCTCTTTTCATTCTCCCTCATGAATTTTGAACTGAAGTTACTGAACTAGAAATTACTTTCTGTGAGGTCTTTAACAACAACTTCTGAATGACTGCTGTCAGAGGCACTGCAGAGTTCAATAAGTTTGGTTCAGTTCCCTGAATTTCAACATCGCCTACATGCAAAGACTAATGTTGTTCATGTACAGTCAAAAGAACCTGGGAGTGCATAGCTCATTTGCTGAAACCCAGAACTACGCTGTAATGCATGCTGAGGTAAAAATATCATTTGTCATGAAGTACTTTTATGAACAGCTCACAAGGTATTTAAATAGTCAAGGAAAGTTTTATATATTTCTGGAATGAAAAATATTGTGACATTACACATAAAAATTATTAGCCATTTAAAAACTCATAACATGGATTAATGTCTTTAACATGTACAATGAGAATATTCACTCAGACTCTTTGCTGTTTTTATGACTGCTACCTTGGCACTGAAATTTATTCTTTTCCAGCATTTGCATTTCTTTAAGCATGAAGAATATGTTGGTACTGAGATGTCTAGGCACCATTGTTTTCTATAATTGTTGAGCAGGATTCAGTTTTCTTCTTTCTCATTATTCTGAACAGAAAAAAAAGTTGACTTATGCATCTAGCAATGATCTGTTTAATGTTTCTTTTCTAAAAATACACATCACAATTAAAAAAAAAAAAAAACTCATACATAAATCCACTCTTTTGTATACAGCAAAGAAGTAGTTTCCAAAGCGCAATGTACTAAAAGATACCTATTCCATCAGGTTCCCATTCACTAAAGGGACCTTGTGTTTTAGATGCCAGACCATTTCTCGCTGCTATTACTAAATGAGCTTTCTGAGGTAGTGTAGAACTTGCCTCTTCGACAGTTTGTGTGGACCCACCTTTTCTCCTTTGTTGAGTTTGTGTAGAGAGAACAGAGGACACTAAAAGATTTTAGTTAAACAATAACCTTCAGAAAAAAACATGTTCTGTTGAACCCGGTGGCTCAAAATGAAACTTGACTTGTTTGGTTATGATATTTAGTGCTGGTGTCGTTTCAAACAACCAGATCCCCAAAGATCTGAGAAAGCTTCCCAAAATTCCCCCTGCAATTTTCATGTCCAATGAATGTCTAATGAATGAAAGACCCTGAAGATTTGACCTCAGATCAAGAATCATCATCCTTGCTAGATGTCCCTGGATGGCATAGGCATTGTTCTAGATACAGCAAGGAGGGTCCTGCTTTTGCATACTTTTGAAATGGTCACCAAGACTCGGTTTGTCACCCTCACATAAAAGGTGGCTACAAACACAGAATTTTGGGTTAATCAGGCTGCAACTCTTTATTAATGAAACAACTCAAATCCATACCCCTCAATCCAACCTCTCCGGTGCCTCAGTTCACTGATCCCAAATGGATTCTCCAATGCATTCAAACAATTTGAACCCCCTATATTGAGGTCCTGGGGAAAGAGTGAGCGTTCATGCACCTGCCAACATGTATCCTGCTTAGTAGCACTGTCCCTGCCACCCCCAGGGTTGGGTGAGGCCATGGTTCATTTATCCCATGATCAGCTCACCCTTCCCTCTTCCCTCACCTCAGAAGAAGGTGCCTCAGTCTTTTACTTTCATACCATACCATGTTCTGTACCCATTTTTGTGAGATTTCTTTTCCATTGGCACTGGACTACCACCACTAGAGTGGCAACAATGAGCAAAAACTACACAACTTGAACATCGCTTCAACTGCACAACCAGCACATGGGGTGGGAGGGGGACGGCATTTCAAGGAAGGCAAAAAAAAGCCATGATATCTGTCCCCCACCGTCTCTGGAAAATCCCTTTCCAGCCCCAATTAAGGCAACCCAGCTGTGCCTGGTGTGTGTGTGGGGGTGTGTGTGTGTTTCTTTCTCATCCTGAGAAAAACCCAACACATGGCTACTCTCCTAGCAGCCATGGCTATATGTTCCCAACAGGGGCCAGACTCTACCCCTTATTTTCCCACCCAAGGACCCTCCAGGGAGCTTCAATTTAATTACTATCAGACCCATCCTTCATCCTGCAATTTTTCCCCGCCCTAGCAGCCATTCTGTCAGTTGGGGGGAGGGAAGGGGATTAGAGTCCCTGCCATCACCCTCTGCAGCATCGTCTCCTTAAAGAGGGTGGCCCTCCCCCCATATGCATGGAGGGGCTGGGAAAGGGGGGATTGTCTCCCACACATGAAAGGAGACTACAGACACAGAATTTTGAGTTAGATAGGCTGCAACACTTTATTAATAACCAGATTGGCAGTCTGGGTAAAACATAGGAGGGGTAAACAAAACAACCTAGAACAACCCAGAATCATACCCCTCCACTAAACTCTGATCCATTCCCATTCCTGCCATCCTGAACCCCTATATTGGGGTCCTGAGGCAAGAGTGATGGTTCATGCACCAACTAGGGATAGCATGTATCCTGCTATCTTATTCTTTGTAAAGCATCAGGTACATCACTGGCGCTATATAAATGCTTATAATAATAATAATAATAATAATAATAATAATAATAATAATAAATAAATAGCACAGTCTCCACCACCCCATGAAGTTGGATGAGGCTGTGGTTCGCTTATCCTGTGATCAGCACACCCTTCCCTCACCTCGGAAGGAGGTGTCTCAATCTTTTAGTTCCATGTCATATCATGTTACATTCCCACTTTTGTGAGCTGTCTTTTCCATTAGAACTGGACTACCACCACTACAGCAGCCAGCTTATGCTTGGCACACTCCCCCCAAGAACCCTTAATTAACCATACTTCCATTAAACCACCTTTTCCAAACTTTTCTTTAAAACACTCAAATATATGTCCATACCCAATTGTGACAGATGCACCCCATCTTCGCAATTCAACTCGGGCTTCACCCAGGTAATAATCCTGTGATGTAGCCAGACACTTTTCTTTAGGTCAATAAATCATTTGAACTCTCTATTCCCCATTTTCCAGGCCCTGTCCACCTGGTGCAGGTTCATCGCTCTCCTCCATACTTATCTTTGTAAAATCTGGGTACAGACCAAAACAACTCTAGTTGGAAAATTTCCAGCAACTGCTGCCAGTTCTGTCTGATCATGATAGACAGGTCCAAATGAGTGGTCCTGCAAAAATCAACACACACACACACCCGCCCCCACTACAGATGCAGAACTATTATACGTGGTTGAGCCCTCACCTGCAACCCCAATACCATTGGTATGAATTGTGCCCATAGCATAACCTTTTTTCCCCTCCAGAATATTTCTGTTCAGGAGCTTAATCACAGCTGGCAGCCTCTGCTGGTACATCTGGCTGTGTCCACTGCCCAGTGGATGAAGCTGTGCCCCAAAATCCGTATCAGTTTCTGCGATCCAGTCCTCCTTGCTCTTGGAACAATTAAACCAAGCGCATTCAAACCAAAACCGAGAACCAAGATAAACGTATTCCTCTCCACTTGTCTTTTGTCGAGGGGGTGGATGAAATTACTGGTCAGTAGGTGGAAAATATATGATCAGAAGGTTCCCAGTCACCATAAACCGACTGCTTGTATATCCCGATCTCCAAAGCTGGCAACCACAGCTGACAAAGTCGTTCCTATCCAAAAAGAGTGGGACCTGAATAAACCCTCTGGAAACCCCATGCCATGGAGGCATCAACTCATGATCACAATAAATTAGTACCTAGTTGGGGGGGGGGGCCGCTTTGTGCAAAAAAAAAAAAAAATTAAAAAGGAGCTGCCTACCTGGGGGCATACAGACACATAACTTCTCATTTCCTCCAATGGGCAGGTGAGCAGATCACCTGATTCGTGCAGGTTAATTTGTGCCTCATTTCCCGTCTGTTCAGTCTTGGACCAGCAAATATTAGGGGTGTGCATGTTGTTTTTGTTATTACAATAACAATAACAAAAAATATCATTTTCATTTTCGTTATTGCAATAACGAAAGCGACAACCAAGAATAAAGACAACGATAATGAAAATGACAATGTTGTTATCGTTGTCATTATTACTACTATGGGAGTTGGGTTTTGTTTTGGATGGAAATGGAGAGGAGGCAGCAGACATCTCAAAGCCCCAAACAGGATTGGACTCTTGAATTGTGCTTGTGTTGGGAGGGGTGAACAGCTCGGCAGTATCTGATGGATGTATCACTGTCCAATGAGCAGCACAAGCAGGGCCCAGCAGTCTCATGGCACTCTGCGATTGCTCAATGCCTCCTGCCTCCCACAACCAATCGAGGGGCTCTGAGGGAGGGCACTGCAACCCTTTATAATGGGTGGGGCAGGCTTTTTCTCTCTGTTCTGTGAGAGCTGTCTGATTGTCAGGTTGTGCTTACAGAAATGTGGTGCTTGCACACAAAAAATCCTCCCTAGTCCTCATTGTATTAATTCCTTTCCTTCCTCATACCCTACATTTTACCTTCTCCCTTTCCCTGCCCTTCTCCCACCTGTACATTATATATAGATAGGTATAGATTAGATATAGATATATATTATACACATATAGATTAGATTAGATTAGATTAGAAGAGGTATATAGATAATAGTTTTCCTTTTCCCTTCCCCTGTCTCCCTTAGATTTAGATAGAGATATTAGTTTTGTACAAATTAGTTTTGTACATATTATATAGGTTAGAGTCTGTTTTATTATATATATTAGTGTAGCAGGTGGTGTCCCAGAGCCCCACAGGGTGCTGGGGGTGCACTCTGGGGAATTAGCTCACCCCTCTGCTACACTGTTTGAGCCTCAAACCTTGTCTTAAACCCCCTCTTCACAGAAGGGGGTACCTTCTCAGGACATACTAGTGCACAGTCCTGTATTAGACACAACCCGTGTCCAGTGTACCTGGGGCTGCCGGCTCAGTCGCCTCCACCCTGCAGACCCAGGTCCATCTTGCTCAAGCACAGGAGCACCACAATAACAACCCCCCTGATCCCCCCAAAACTCCTCCAAGCCTGTTAACATTCTGGCGAATTTGCAAAACCTGGTTGTTCGCCCAGGCCTTTGGGAAGGGGGGGAGGTTTTTTTTATCCCCCTCCACTCTTATTTATAGTTATTAACTATTATTATTATTAATAGACATTTATAAAGCGCCAGTCGTATGACCTGGTGCTGTACAGAACATAGAAATAGACGCGGTCCCTGCCTGTGGCTTACAATCTAAAAGACAAAGACAAAAAGGGGGGGGG
>QEPC01004066.1:1217550-1231096 GCA_003113815.1 Sphenodon punctatus | reverse complement strand
GGGGGGGGGGGGGGGGCAGGGTTAAAATATGATTAAATAAATAAATAAATCTAGCCAGGCCTCCACGCCCCAGGTTCTGGCTAAGCCTTCCCCAGGCAAGAAACTCCCTCCTGGGCATGACCTCTCCCACTTGCCTGGGTCCCTCTAGTTCTCCAGTCTTCAGCACCCTGGAGAGCATAGAGTGACTAGGCTTTCTCAGGGAGATGTGGTCCCTTCATCTCTGCCTTGCTTTCCTCATGTACAGGCAGAGTGGGCATGGCCAGCCTTCCTTTCCTCAGCCTTAATGGGTCACTAACCTGCCCACTCTGCCCCAGGGTTTCTCAGCCTGTTTACCCCACAGGCTGTTCCCCAGCTAGGGGCTGTCTCTGCCATGCCCCTGTGTGTGTTCAGCCCTCTGGCTGACCCACTCAGCCCCCTTATTAAAGGGGCAGCATCCCCACAGGACTGGTCCCTGCTACAATTAGGATTATAGGATAGGCATATTGTATAAATATAGGTTAGGTTTTGTATATATAATTAGATCATACAGTACTTATTTGACTGTGTGCACACATGTGTGTACAATGAGAAAGGGAAGGACTGGTAGTTCAACCTCTGCTGCAGGTGGCCCTGGTAGAGGCCGTGGGCATGGATGTGTGTATGGGGGTGTTGACAAGCTCACTGCCACTTCTGCTACTGAGGCAGTCCACCGCCCAAGCTGAGGAGACCTTATTTTTTTCCCCTCGAGGGGACAAGTCTTAGCAGGGGAACATGTTGCAGCAGAGTTCGCAAGAGTGGCATCTGTGGAAGGCAGGGAGCCCCAGCCTTCCACTAGTAGCAGTGACACTGGAGGAGGGAGCCAAGGGCAAGAGCAGCAGCACTACACACACACACACACACACACACTGAAGCAGCAGCAGCAGCTGGAACTGCCAGCAGTGATTTTTCACTGGGGGCAGCAGCAGATAATATGCCGTTGTTGCTGGGAGCGGTGCAGGGCCACCCACCTCTCCTAGGCAGGCTTCTCCTCTGGCACACCCCAGGAATGTTGAGGATTTGGGGGAGGGCGTATTTGAGGGCATCCTTCCCCACCTTGTCAGCAGCAGCCCAGCTTCACCAAGTAGCATCAGGGCATCCTCTCCTCCCATGCTGCAAGGTGGTAGCAGCAGCAGCTTCAGCATGAGTGGTGTCAATGGAGCTGGGCAGCAATGAGGGGAGTGAAGAGGACGTGGAGGAGACTCCTGGTCATGATGATGCTCCTATTGTGGCCCCATTGGGGACAAAGGCAGCGGCCCCCAGCAGCAGCACAAAGGGTTCAGGGCATCCCAGGGGGCCTGGGTGCGATCACTTCAAGGAAGTGATCCCAGATGGCAGCAGCCAGGTGGTCTGCCTTCACTGTGGGAAGGTAGTGTGCCATGGGAATAAGAGGGGCAATTTAAGCAACCATGGCATGAATTGCCACACGAGGACCTGGCATAGGGCTTTGCTGCTGAAAGAGACATCTATCAGTATGGATAGAAGTGGGTTCACTGCTGCAGCAAGCACGAGCAGCAGCAGCAGACCTTCCTCCTCTGCTCCTCTTGCTCATGGCAAGGGGAAGAAGGGACAGTATCAGTCCCATCTTGAACCCAGTGTCAGCAGCAGCAGCAGCAACAGCAGGCCACAATAGAGGATCTGGGGTTTGGGTAGTTGCGGCGTGGTGAAGTGCATCATCCAGTGGCAATCAAGATCACCAGGGGGTGGTCGAGATGATTGGCCTGGATGATCAGCCCTTTAGTATAGTTGAGGACAAGGGATTCTGCTGGCTGTTGGCACTGCTGGCACCACAGTACCAGCCTCCCTCAAGTATCACCTTCAGCAGGCAGGTGGTGCCCTCCCTGTACCAGGGCAAATAGCCAGGGCAGGTGGGGCTGTTATGCATTTTACAATGGACATTTGGAGCAGTCGAAATGCACAACATGCCTACTTGGCTCTGACTGCTCACTGGTGGCAGCTGCGGGTGGCACGAGGAGGACCAGCAGGTGGCAGGGGCAAGGGGGCAGGGTACAGGTGGGCCCTGCTTAATGGCCAGGTCATGGATGAGAGCCACACTGCTGCCAACATAAGGGGAGCCTTGGACACCATGGTGGAGGGGTGGCTAAGGGAGGAATCCCATTTGCCAGGGGCTTCATTGTCACAGATAATGCTGTAGACATGAAGAAGGCAGTGCTGGAAGGTGAGTTCCAGCACATCCCCTGTGCTGCCCACACCCATCACCTGGTGGTGAGGGATGCCCTGGGTATGGGGAAGAAGAGGCAGCAGAGTGCAGCAGCAGCCCCCTTACTCTGTTAATTGAGAAGGGATGGAAGATTAAATGGTACTTTAACAAGACCGTGATGGGTGATCACCTCTTGAGGGAGAAGCAGGTGGAGCTGGGGATGAAGGTGCACTGCCTCATGCAGGATGTGAGTACCAGATGGAACTCCATGTATAGCATGATGGAGCGTCTGGTGGAGCAAAGGAGGGTCCTGCACGGGGTAGTCTTAGAGGGGGAGATTGGGGTGGAAAGGCGACGAGGGCAGAAGGAGTGGACAATGATGGTCCAGGCCATGCATGTCCTTAAGGCCTTTAAGGACGTGATGGACATCCTGAGTGTGGCGACTGCCACCCTGAGCCAGGTAACTCCTCTGGTATGAAGTCTCATCAGGAGGATGGAAGGCTTCCTGAGGTACCAAGGCGGGAGGGGGGGGGGGGGGAGCGCAAAGGATCAGCAGCTTGTACCAGAGGTGGTGGCCCTGGTAAAAAAGTTGAAGGAGGAGCTGAGCAGGTGGTTTGACCCTCTTATATACAAGGAGATTTACATACTCTCCACCATGCTGGACCCGAGGAGGAGGAGGAGGCGCAGACAGGGGAGGAGGTGGTCATGCTGCACATGCAGAAGGTGGAGGGAAAGCAGCAGCAGCAACAGCCGGGACAGGCCGCCACGGAGATATCGACCAGACCGGGGGAGGAGGCACCCCGGAAACAGATAAGGGGAATGAAGAGGAGCGGATCCAGTAGCACAGGGGCACAAAGAGGGGATGATGGAGCGGCCGGGCAGCTGGATGGCAGGTGGGGGAGAAGGGGCAGAGACAAGGGACAGGGGCAGACCAGCAACCAAACAACACCCCCCCGTGTGTCCCGCAGACACGCAAACGGGCCCGGGAACCCGAGCCCCCGGAAAACACTGGCCCTACCCAGACAGAGGAGGAGGTGGAGGAGCAGGAGGAGGAGGAAGAGGAGGAGGAGGAACCAGAGGGGAGAAGGTGGAGAAGGCCCTACCACTGAGAGGGGCAGTGGGGGCTCTGGGAGACCCGGGACTTAATCCGCATCTGGGGGACCCTGGAGCATTGGCTGGCTGGAGCTCACACTCAATCACAGAAATGAGCATGTGTTCCGGAAAATAGTGTGGGAAATGGAGGCGGTGGGGCATCACTGGACCGTCACACAGTGCCACTCCAAGGCCAAAGAGCTGAAGAGGGGGTACAAGTCAATATGGGACAACAACCAGAGGTCCGGACACGGACCCCGGACCGCCCACTTCTATGATTCCCTGGACTGCATACTCCATATGAAGGGATCAATTGTCGCCCCATGCCTCGTGGGGAGTGCTGTGGTCCAGTGCAGGGAACGGGCCGAGGTACCGCCTCCCCTCGCCACCCCACAAGAAGGCACCCGCTCCATGGCTCCAGGCCCACAGGAGGAATGCCCAGGGATATCGGGGACCGGCAGTCCCCCCCACCCCAGACAGAAGCCCAGAGAGCCCCCACCCCCAGCCCAGAGAGCTGGACTCTGAGGACGGACCTGGGGTGAGGGGGGGAGGGGGTGTTGGGGATGACCTGGCCAGGGGGAAGGCCCCCTCCGGCCCTGACACCCCACAACACGTGTCCGGGGCTGGGAGGGCTGCCTGGCCGACCGAAGATCCCCCCAACAACCACCCCTGCATACCCCCACAGGGCACGGCACACCCCGGCAGCAGAGGCAGCGCAAAGCAGCCCAGGCAGCGGCCGGAGGACACAGGTGAGACACACAGCCAGGGTGGGGGGGGGTCCCCTTGAGAAGCCAGGAGGAGGATCCAGGGCACGCGTGGTGGGATGGGGGGTCCGGGAGGGGGAAGGGTGGTGGTGTTACTGGGCACCAAGGGGGCCCCCGGGGCAGAAAACCACTAACCTCTGTGTACCCTACAGGACAGCCAGAGGTGCCATAGCAACCCGGGCCCATGCCCCCAGCCCAGCGCATGAGGGAGCACCGGGCATGGGTATGGTGCCGAAGGGAGGTCCAGACGAAGGACATCGTGCGGACCTTCACAGAACATGGGGAGTGAATGATCGCAGCCGTGGACCGCATGGAGATGGCCATAGAGCGCTCCCTGGAGTGGGCGGAGGCAAGGGACCAGAGGCTCCAAGAAGAGGTGCATCTGGAGTGGAGGCGGGAGTGCTGGGAGCACAGCAGGCAGGTTGAGGCATTTGGGCAGCTGGAACAGGCCATCGCGGGGATGGTGCAGGAGCATTTTGCCAAGATAGACAGGTCCCATGACATTGGGACCTCCCTGCTCTTACACGTGGGTACTATGTGTGCCTATGTGATGGCAGCCACCCTGTTGGGCACCCTACCTGCCCCAAGCCTGGCCCCTCAGCACCCCCACCGGCCCTCCAGTCGCCCCAGCTGCTTCCATGCCAGCAGGGGCCCTGCATCTGCCTCCCGGTCCCTATAAGCCTCCGGAAGGAGCAGCCACCCAGGGAGGTCCCGTGAGTCCCAGGTCCTCCCTCCCTCCCAACACCACCTGCCCCTCTGGACACCAAGGCCTCCCAGGACACCATTGGGGACACGGACAGTGGGGAGGAGGGGAGCTCCCAGAGCTCCATGTCACCCACAGGGCACTCGAGGGGGTGGCCTTAGAAATGTGGGGGAAAGGGTGGATGAGGGGGAAGGGGAGGGGGAAGGGGAAACACAGGGGGAGCACCAGGCGATGGGGGGCAGTGGTAGTGGTGGTGGGGGCACGTGACAGCGGCTGAGGTAATAAATGCACCGAATACAGTACCGCTTCCCGTGGTCTATTCATGGGTCCAGAGTTGGGTGGGTAGCCCACTCCTATATAGGGGCTAGACCAAGGAACCCCCTGGGGCCCTAGGGGGGTGGGTCAGGCGATGTGCGGACTCACACCTTAGCCTCACAGCTGATGTGCCTGGCTAGGGCTGCACGGATGCGCTTGGCATACCGGTACTCCCTCAGGTTGTCCGTGTTCACATACAGAGGTACAGGGCTGGGAGGGTGGGTAGGCATGGGGTATTCAAGGGCAGTCCCATCAGTCTTGCACACATTGTGCAGCACACAGCAGGCACCTATCACCAGGGCTGAGGTCTCCACTGTGTGGCCCAGCCGACTGGCGAGGCTCCTCCAGAGCTGTTTGAGGGCCCTGAATGCCTGCTGGACCACGGTCCTGCTAGCACACAGGCAGGAATTGTACAGCGCCTCCACCAGGGTCCAGGCCACTGGGTGAGGGGGTACGCCGGGTCCCCCAGGATGCAAGGGGGCAGCAGCACCCCCTCGATCCAGGCCATCCCCATGTCTGCAAAGTCCCCGCGGTACATTCGGGCATAGAAGGGGGAGATGGTCATGATCCAGGCATTGTGGCTACACCCAGAGTTGCCTGTGAAGATGTCTATGAACTGCCCCTGGTGGTCCACCACAGTCTGCAGCTGCAGGGAGTGATACCCATGCCTGTTGACATACTCCGCGGCCTCCCACATGAAGGGGTGGAGGATCTCAATGTGGGTGCCGTCCACGGCGCCCATGCAGTTGGGGAACCCTCCAGCCATGAATCCAGCCATCACGGGCCCCTGATCCACCAGCTGGATCGCCTGGTCTAGGAGGATTCCCTCCACAGCCTCACATACATCCCAGAGGATCCAGCCAACGGTGCTCACCCCAACACCAAAGTGCTGAGAGACAGACCGGCAGGAGTCGGGTGTTGCCAGGACCCCGATGGCCATCTGCTCAATCATGGGGATGGGGTTCCTCATGGGGGTGTGCTGTCGTTCCAGCCAGGGCGTGAGCAACTCTGCGAGCCGCAGTAGGGTGAGCTTGTCCATCCAGAAATGCGCCCTCTAGACTGCCTCGTCCCACTGAGCCAGCGCCCGGGACTACCAGCCCCTCCATTGGAGGTGCCCAGCTGCTCGCGGATTGGTGAAGCCCTGTCCGGCCGTGGCTCAGGGCCTGCTGGTGTGCCTCAGACACCCGCTGAGCCCTGAGCTGGGATAGGTCATGCCTGTGGGCCCCTGCTGTGCTCCGGGCCATGGTAACCCACAGGCGGGTGCCCAGATGCACCTCGGCGGTCAGGATGCGCAGATGATCAGTGTGGGTGTGGTACCACTTGACACAGAGCGTTAGTTTCATCCCGCAGGTGCCCAACCTGTCCTGCTCCATGGTGTGGTGAGCCACGGGGGGCAGCGGGGGGCCCAGGTATAGACTGGGACAGGTGGTGCCCCGCCCCCGGCTGGCTGGGCCATCTCCTGCAGGGCGGGTGGCCCAGGATGGCGGGGGAAGGCTATGGAGCACACCTGCTGTCCCAGTTTGGAGCCGTGCATACGGCCCGATGCGCACCTGGATGTGCAGGCTGCAGCTGCATGCTTCCTGTCATCACCTCCCACCTCTCCTTGTTGGCAACATTGTGTCCTTGGCAGTCTGATTAGTGTTTCGGCTGTCCTGTCTGTGTGCTCAGTTCCTGCAACTGTGTTGAGTCTGCACCCCATGCCTCGAGCTGTTGCCATACATTGTAGCAGCCTGTGGATTTCTTGGCCGGCTTTGGTGCCCCCCCCAAGTCCCCTCCCACCCCTGGAGGGAATGTGAGCCCCCATGTCCATGATGTTATTCTCCCTGGTGTGCTGGACCATGGCTGGCTGTGCTTCCACTGGGCTCCCGGCTCCCAGCTCCCATGGAGCCCCCCATATGTGGACCTTTCACGAGACCTTGGCCCTGTGTGACCTGTGGCATACCCCAGCTGTGCAGTTGCTCCTGGGATGCCCGGACAGCCTGTTGGGTGCATATGTGAGCCTGCGCTCTGGCTTCATTACTTTGGCTAAGAGGTGAGCGCCCGGGATTTCTGGCTGCATGCTGAGACGCTGGGGCTGGTTCCCTTTCCCAATGGGCGCATCCCGGAGATGAGGTGCTTGCATGTAGGGCTGATGCGGCAGCAGCTTTTACCGCGCCGCGATTCCATTCCGCCATTTCGGAACTGCCCGCGCCACACTGCGACATTTCTGCGGATATTCCGCTAATTCCGCCGGAATTCTAAAAATCGCGGAATTGCGGAAAAATTGCGGAAAAATTGCGGAAAAATTGCGGAAACACTATTCCGCGCTTTTTTGGCGCTGGCGGAATTGCGGAAATAGCGAAAATGTCATGTTTCCATGATTCCACTAAGTTGCAGAATTAAATAAGCGGAACCGCGGAACTGCAGAATGAAACTGCGGAATGAAAGCCTCTGCCATGCCGTTCCACTAATTGCGGAAACACTGTTTCCGCCGGAAATAGCTACCGCTGCGATATTCCGCTACAGCCCTACTTGCATGTGGCCTGGTCCATGGCAGAGACCATGTCTGTCCTGTCTGTGTGCAGCCTGGCTGCCTACATGGTCTGTCTTGCGGACGGGGGCCCTGCCCAGGTCGTGTCCTACTTTGGCTGCGTTTACGGGGCCCGTGGATACCAACGCTCCCGTGGGGTGGTGTATCACCAGCTATTAAAGCTGGGTCACCTTCTGTGGCCCCCTACTGCAAACTGCAGCATGTCCGAGCCTTCCATGGTGGAGCTGTCAGCACTGTCAGGTGTGTGGTCCCGTTCCGATGTGCAGCTGGGTCTCTCCATGCAGAATCCGTTCAAGGCATACTACCTGATTGCTCACCACATGTCCATGCTGGGGTACCACCGGGGCATGCTTCATTGGCCCCACCTCATTCACCAGGTGGGGCCCCTGGCCCCTGGGCCCTTCATGGCCCCCAGCAGCTGGCTGTGAGTCCCCCTGTGCCTCCTGGGCCCCAGTTCCTGGTCCCTGTGTGGGCTCCTGGATTCTCCATGCTGCTGTGGCCTGCTGTCTGCCCCCTCCATGATGTCCCGGCTGTGCTGCTGTGCTGGCTGCTTCCTAGGGTGTCACTGGGACCCCTCCCCCCCGGTCTGAGTCTTCACCGGGTGTTTGCCTCCGTGTCCACCTTCTCCACTTTCCGCCTCCGGATCCCTGACTGGCCCCTGCAGCACACCTGGGTGCTGATGACTGTCCTCCTCCTCCTGCAGCCCTGTCATCACCCGAACCCCTCCCATGGGTGCCCATGTGACCTCGGGGTTCTGGCTCCCCCATACTATCCCCTCCCCGGCTTCCTCCGGGGGAGGGTATGTAACTTCGGATCTTCTGCACTGCTCCGGATTGCCTGCCTCCCCTTCATCACCCCCTCACTGGTGCTTGGGGTCCGAGTGTGCTGCTGTACTGTTCTTGGCCCACATCCTGTTTCATGTGTGCTCCTGCTGTGCCTGTAGCCTGACCTCCTGGGGCCTCCAATTCATGGACTGTCCTGTGTTGGTGCAGGGGTGCCCATGCAGACTGCTCTTTATTGGGGGGTCGTGTTTGCTGTTGCCTGTGTCCAGATGTGCCCCTGTGCCATTACCCCCCTCTTCCCTGTCCCTCACCCCCCCTGTGCCCAATGTGCTGTGTGTGTTGTCCATACCGCTGTGTCTCCCTCCTCCGTTCCTTTCCCGTGTGGGGGTGTGTGCGCCCGGGCGTGTGTGCGTGTGCTGTGTGTTCCACTGTGCCCTCACTGTCTCTGTGCCTGTCGTGTGTGGTACCTCTGCGGCTCTTCTCCCTCTCCCCCTCCCTTCTTGTTTCCCTTGTGTGGGCATTCCCTTTGTTCCTTGTGGCTTTGTTTTCCCTCAGGCAGTCATATCTGTGTCCCGCCCCTGCCCGTTGCCTTCTGGGTGTTTTGTCCATGGCCGGGAATCGGTGCCATGTCTATTGCACTGTCCCGGACCGTGATCTGGCGGCCTGATTCCCTACCGTGGTCCTGCTTCCATCACATCTGTTTGGGGCTTTTATTGACCACGGGGGGTGGTTGATCGGTTCGCCACCACTGGGAATCCACTGTGGTGACTCCAGACCGCGTAACGTCTGAAATCACCCCTCATTCTGGTGGGCTTGCTGCTGAATGTCGGCATTGAGCATGAGCACAAAGTTTCAGCTGCCTGAAACTTAAATGCACAGCCACTCTCCATTATAAACAGGGGACTGCTGAAGCCCCAATTTTGAGGAAACCACTTGAGCTACAGTGCTGAAAATTTATCCATGGCTATAATTTGTGAGGACTGTCATATGCACGAAGTTTGAAGAAGTTCCATCAGGAAAATAAAATGTTATGACTGCTTAAACGTTAATTGGTTGTGGTCAAAATTTACAGAGCCCTCACAATTTTGAATCATCAATATCTCCACTCCCTGCATGTGTTGCATGTTGAGGCCCCAAACTTCACAGGCTAGCAACATGAGATCAATAACAACCGCTTCTGAAATATGATAGCAATTGGTGCAGCCAAAACCAATTTATTATTAAATTAAAAAATCAGTTCTGCAGGCTCACACATGTGCACTTGAGGGCAAGAAACAGAGCTCGGTTCTGCAGCCTCGCACATGCTCAGATGAGCAGCTGCTGACCTGAAAGGTACGTGACTCAACTTTAAAAATCACACAACTTTATGAGAAGGCAGTTCTGTCACTAAGACTTTACACTCCAGTCAGTTTCATGTCCGTTACACAGCGCCCCGCTTCCCCGGCTCCTGGAGAGGGCAGAGGAGTGGAGCCAGGAAGTGGGGCACTATGTAACGGACATGAAACTGACTGGAATGTAAAGTGTGTGTGACGGAACTGACTTCTGAAAGATATGTGATTTTCAATAGGGTTTAAAATCTACTTTTTACAATCACGTATCTTTCAGAAGCCAGGTATCTTTCACGTCTCTTTCAGAATCACGTAACTTTCAAAAGAAAGGTGGTTCTTTGCAGAACACCTGCCCAGGTTTTTGCAAGAGGAGAACATGATCTTTTCTTAGGGCACTCTTTCTTTCCAGGGTGCACACAGGATGCAGCAGCCCCCAGAAGGTAGGAAGCAGAATGCCTGGCAAGGGCAGCAGCAGCTGCCTGCTCCAGGCAGATTATGGATCGGGGGGGGCAGGGTTGGTGCAGAGTCAGTCCATGTCCAGCTGGCGCTGTGCCCGCTGTTTTCTCCGATTTTCGATTACCTGGATGGCTAGCTCTGTCACACAGACTTTGCTGATGTTCCTCTGCAAAGTTGCTCCACAGCTCCAGTCATTCTCCTGCTTCTCCTCTCTGAGTGCCCCCCCACCTGCCCCTAGGAAAGTTACGTGATTTTAAAAAGTACAGTCAGTTAGCTCTTCTTAACACACAGCATAAGGACGAGATGCAGATAATTAATGACTGCAAACCTTTATGCCATCCCTCTCCAGCCTCTCCCTCCCGATCGGGAGCCACCTGATCGGGCTGGGAGATAAAGCTGTTTGTTTACAAACAACTCCTCCCCATGTGCTGATNTGTAGGGACAGGCGGTAGGAAGGGAGTGCATCTGTAGGGTCAGGGAGGTAGGAAGGCGGGCAGTCTGCAGGGACAGGGGGTAGGAAGAGGGGGTAGGGCAGGAGCAGGGGAACATGGTAAGAAGAGGGGATGGGGCAGGAAGCGGAGATGGGGTGGATCTGCAGCTGCAGGGGGGTAGGAAGGGGGGCGGTCTGCAGGCACAAGAAGCTAGGAAGTGGGAGCTGAGGGGGGAGAATCTACACCCACAACACATGGACAATCCCACACACTCACACACAAGTCCTCCCAAACAGACACGCCCACACACACACACACCCCACAGACAACCCCATATCCCCACACAGACACCCCCCACCCACAGACACCCACAGACAGCCCCCACACCCACAGACAGCCACACACCCACACCGACATCTCCCCCCACACACACTCATCCTCCAACAGACGCCCACACAGACACCACACACACAGACACCAACACCCCACACACCCCACCTGCCCTCCAACCCCACCCCTAGCTCCCGCCACCCCTAGCAACATCCCAAGCACTGACCTGCCCCCCAACCCCTGCCCCTAGCTCCTGCCCCCTGAAACATCCCAAGCCCCCTGCCCTGAACTGAGACCCCCCCAACACCTGTGCCTACCTCCCACCCCCGCTACATACCCCCGCCCCCGACCTGAGACCCCCCAATGCCCGCACCTACCGCCCCACCCCCCCATCATAATGTCTAAATTAATATCCAGATATAACCTATCACACAAAACCAGAAAATTAACCAAAACAAAAAACTTAACAGTTTAAAAAAACCTTAAATGCACACAAGTTTTCTTCAAATAATAATAATAAAAATCTGGACAATTACAATTCATAAAACCTTCAACTCCATACATTGCAACAAAACATAAACACCAAAAAATATTGAAATTATTTCAAAATTTGATCAATATTTAATATTTTACCATCATCACCATACAGGTAATATATGTACTTAATTCCTTACCATATATACTTATATTCATTTACATCAATAACTAAACTTTCCCATTTTCCCATTATTAAACATGAATTTCTTAACATAATTTGACAACATACAATTTTTTCACAGTGCATTAAGTCTGTGCTTTACATGTATACAAATTTAATACAAACCATATCATAAAGTGTTAACAATGTGAGTGTACATACCATTATACAATTTGTTCTACACAATGCAGTTGTGTACAGACTTAATGCACTGTGAAAAAATTGTATGTTGTCGAATTATCAATTTTATCAGAATTGAAAACTGTCATTATCATTATCATTATGATTGTTGCAATAATGAAAATGACATTTTGTTTTTGAAATAAAGGGAAAAAACTGAAAAACATATTTCCAGATATAACTTTTTTGTTTCTTATTCAATTCTGATGAAACTTGCGGAGAATGTGCCCCCAATGGAGGGCACTATGTGTACTAATGCTCAAAATAATTTGATAAAGGGAACCTATTCTAGAAACAATTGAATGTTGTAATTTTTAAAAAAATAACCATACACATTCATGGATACATCTTCTTTATCTTCCATATAATTTACAGGTAACCTGTGAATGTTATGTCCATCCACAATATTAACATTCATGCCAATTTTCAAAAATATTGGATAAATGGTTCTGGTGGTATGAGATATTAACTTGAAAATACATTTCCAATGGTAACATTTTTATATTCCATTCTGTTTACAAGACATTTAGCAGGAATATATCACATGCTTTCCCTGCTATCTCTGACAAACTACAGGAAACTTTGATAAAGTGAACCAATTCTATAAGCAATTGAAGTTGTCCCCTTGAAGACCATTTTTCAGATAAATAGCAGCACATGCAGTGCCAGTCAGAGGCAGCCACCTGGCATGACAGGGAGAGTGAGGCTGTAGGAGGGAGGATGTGGAGCAATCCAAAAGACTGACAGACACATTCACTGGTCAATTTGCATGCTTTCAACTTTACACAGTCAATCGGTAGTGGCTTCAAGGCCAGCATAGGGGGCGACCCTCAGCTGGGCATAGAAGGGACATAACCGGGACTTTGGGGATAATATCCCAGAAATAAGGAGACATACTATGCAATTTTCAAATTTTCAAATGACACAAATGACACACACCCCTACCAAATTATTCAAAGTAGTCAAAGCAGACTGTGAAGAACTGCAATGGAATCTTATGAGACTGGGTGCCTGGGCATCTAAATGGGAAATGAGATTTAATGTGGACAAGTGCAAATTGATGCACGTAGGGAAAAATAATCCAAACCATGTGTACGTAATGAAAGGTACTAAGCTAGGAGTTACTACTCAGGAAAAGGATCTGGGTGTGGTTGTGGACAATACAATGAAATCCACAGCACAGTGTGCAGCAGTCAAAATAGCAAATAGAATGTTAGGAATTATTTGGAAGGGGATAGAGAATAAAACTGAGGATGTCATAATACCTTTATACAAATCAATGGTGCAACCACACCTTGAATATTGTGTGCAGTTCTGGTCATCCCATCTCAAAAAAAGACATAGCTGAACTTGAAAAGGTACAGAAAAGGGCAACAAAAATGATCAAGGGCATGGAAGAGTTCCCGTATGAGGAGAGGCTTGGTAGGTTGGGGCTCTTCAGCTTGGAGAAGAGACGACTGAGAAGAGATATGATAGAGGTCTATAAAATTATGAGTGGTGTGGAACTAATAAACAAGGAGCAGTTATTTACCCTCTCAGCTAGTACTAGAACTAGGGGAAACTCCATGAAACTCATGGGTGGCAAGTTTAAAACACATGGAAGAAAATATGTTTTCACTCAGCGTATAATTGGGTTGTGGCATCTACTGCCAGAGGCTGTGGTAAGGGCCAGTACTATAGCTGAGTTTAAAAGAGATTTGGACAAGTTTCTGGAAGATAGGTCCATTAGCAGCTATTAGCCAGACAGGATCAGGGAACATGA
>QEPC01004066.1:1177563-1196033 GCA_003113815.1 Sphenodon punctatus | reverse complement strand
GCTCCATCCCGCCACGCTTGCTTGCTGCTGCTCTCGCTTTAAATCTCCCTCCGGTGTTTGTGTTGGTGCTGGTTGCCTGGCAGCGACGCTGCGTGCCTCGTCCCCGGCCGGGGCTCTCTTTTTTTGGTTCCGCTGGGGGATTGGCGTCCAGAAGTTACTTTTGCTTGGTTCCCTGTGGGGGTTCGTTTGACCACGCTTCCCGGGACCTTCCCCCGGCTAGCCCGGGAAGCGTGGTTGAACCTGACCCCATGTGGGTATTGAGCATGATGAACATCTGGCGTGCGCCGTTCAGACGTTCAGGGCCCTTTGGCCCCGCGGGGGGGTTCAGCGTGGTTCAGTGTGGTTGAGCGTGATCTCGTAACGTCTGAAATCACCCCTAGTCATTATCCCCAGATGGATGAAAGGAACAGAAGATATAAGATATGACTTAATGAAACTACAACTTATTATTAAAACTTAACAGTCAGTCTGAATGGGGTGTACTGCTGCCAAGAAAAACCTCACCCACACTTGAGTACACTAAAGTAACCACCAAAATTCCCTCAGGGGAGGTTATCTGACGGTCCTCTTGGGCTCCCCTCATCCACCCTCCAGGACTGCCATTACTGTAGAAGGGGGTTATCCAATTCTGAATCCCCTAGTGGAGTCCTGAGAAAGGGATGATGTTTCAGCCCCTATCCAAGCCTTCTAATGAATTTCAGTAGTGTCCTTCCCTACTGTCCCTGCAGGAGTAGTAATCCACATGATTTGGCACCAACTTTGGGAGTCCTACAAAGCATCAAGGGGGGGGGGATGGGGGAAACCACATTTGAGTATCTGGAAGGTGATTGTATCAGTCAGCCATAATTTGTTATCCTACTTTTTAAAAAGGGGAACCCAGTTATTCTTGCTTTTGCAGAAACCCAACATTATTTGGCCATAATTTGATAAACAAAGGTTTAAGCAGAAAAAACATGTGCTTCTGCATGGAGAATTCTTTTCACTAGTTTCTTTCTGATAACTGCTACATCTTGACTTTTTGTTACAATATAATACATGCTGAAGCATGCCATTTATAACAGAAAGCTATTATCAAGAGAACTTTTGTATTGGAAGATGTTCTAAAATTAATGTGATAACCAAGAAGAAATGTAAATCACTGAAAGAGGGAAAGAAACTTTAGCAGCTGCCCTTTGTATTTTATAATTTGCTGCATACACTGGAGAAACAACACATGAGAAACTCCTTTATCCAGACTCCTCTAATCCACATCTTTCCTTATTCCAGACATTTCTTATGCCCCTCGCAACTCTCAAACACACCATGATTGAAATCCTAGCTCCATTGACGTCAAGAACTGAAACCCTATTGATTTCAATCGAGTCAGAATTGTGTCCTTAGTTACTTTTACAGTAAAATCTCCTTTTATCCAGAGGCACAATCTTGATTCCATTGGAATATATGCCTAAGCTCTCATTGATTTCAATGGAGTCATGATTGCATTCTGAAACAGGTAGTGGGTTGTGGTTTTTTTTACAGGTATTACTCACATTTTGGGGTATCCAATTCCCCCCCCCAATGTTTACCTTTTGGTTATTTCAGTTGTTCAGTTATTTCAGTATTGTGGCTATGTGATTTTTGGAAATTGTGCATATGCAATAGTGCCAATATTGCGAAAAGATGTAAACAAACCATCAAAATTTCCAAAGAACTTAAATAACTGAATGGAAAAAAAAAAAAGCCCTAGAAAAAATTAAACAGAATAACTAAAATGGGAACCCAATAGAACTATTAGTTATTATCCAACTCTCCATTTTGGGACCACTTTCACATGTTACCAGAGAGGCAGGGAAACTTCCATCAGAACAATCACAGTTCTGTTCTTGAGGCAATTATTGCAAGTGGGAATGTGCTCTTCTGCTTTTATTCCATGAGCACACTCATGCATGACTGGGTCCCCAAATTTATTTATTTATTTATTTATTTAAAATTTATATCCTGCCCCTCCTGCCCACAGGGCAGCCCGGGGCAGCGAACAACATTCATTAAAATAATATAAAATTTTAAAAACAATTTAAAATACAGTATGTGGGGGAAAGCCCCCATCCCCATCCCCACCCCTCCCCTCCCCTACCCCTCGCCAAAAGTCTGACGGAACAGCCAGGTCTTACATATACGCCGAAACAGCAGGAGAGTGGGAGCCAGCCAAGCCTCCTCCGGGAGCGAACTCCACAGCACAGGGGCGACCACTGAAAAAGATATAAAATCGGTGGCCACCCACCTTGCCCGGGGAACCTCCAAAAAGGCTCCCACGGATGATCTCAAGGGTCGCACTGCCACATGGGGAGTGAGGCGGTCCCACAGCTAAGCAGGGCCCAGGCTGTGAAGGGTTTTAAAGGTTAAAACCAGCACCTTGAACCTGGTCAGGTGCTTTATAGGCAGCCAGTGCAGAGCCCGGAGCACTGGTGTCATGTGTTCCCTGTGCCCCACCCCCATCAGGAGACAGGCCGTGGAATTCTGCACCAGTTGCAGCCTCCGAACGAACTTCTCGGGCAGCCCCACTTAGAGCACGTTGCAGTAATCCAGCCTCGAGGTGATGAAGGCATGGATAAACAAGAGGAAATTCAACCACCCTCAGGCCCCCCAAGCCCTCACCCACCAACATCACCTCCGTCTTGTCAGGATTCAATTGCAGATGGCTCAACCTCATCCAAGCCCCCACAGCTGACAGGCACTGGGAAAATAAGGAGACTGCATGGCCTGGGTCGATGGAAAAGGAGAGGTAGAGCTGAGTGTCATCAGCATACTGATGACACTGCATGCCCTGAAACCCCCTCACGATCTCCCCTAACGGCTGCATATAGATGTTAAACAAGAGGGGGGACAGAATGGCACCCTGCGGGACTCCACACGTGAGGTCCCGGGGGGAAGACGTACACTCCCCCAAGACCACCCGGTGAGTTCTCCCGGCCAGGAATGAACGAAACCAGTCCAAGACCGTTCCGCCAATTCCAGCACGGTCCCGCAGGCGAGTCACCAACACCTCATGATCGACTGTGTCGAATGCAGCCGAAAGGTCTAGCAGGACCAGTAAGGTCTGACGACCCTGGTCCAACGCCAGACGGAGATCGTCAACCAAGGCCACCAATGCCGTCTCCGTACCATACCCAGGCCGAAACCCAGACTGGGAGGGATCAAGGAAACCGATGTGGTCCAGATGCTCCTGGAGCTGTCGTGCCACAGCCCGTTCAATAATCTTCCCTAAAAAGGGAAGATTAGAGACCGGCCGATAACTGGCAGGAGCATCAGCGTCAAGAGATGGTTTCTTGAGCAGGGGTCTAACCACAGCCTCTTTTAGGCAGTCAGGCACCCTGCCCTCCCAAAGGGAGGCACTAACCACCCCAGCCAGCAATGGCCGTAACGTCTCCTGGCTAGCTTTCACCAGCCAGGACGGGCATGGATCTTGCTCACAAGTAGTGGCATGAACAGATCCCAACAAGGACTCCACATCGGGAGGTGACACCATCTGAAACCGATCCCACAAAACAAGACAGGATGGGGCATCCATAGCCCCAAGATGATCTTCTGCAGTAACTGTGGTGCCGAAATCGTGGTGGATGCAAGCGATCTTATGTACAAAGTACTCAATAAACTGGTCACAGTGGTCACTGGATTGCTCCAGGTCCAGGCAGAGGCTGGCAGGACTGGAGAAACCGCTGACTATTGAGACCTGCAGTGAGCTGACAAGTACAGACACCTGTGCGGGGAGAAGCGGGCGGATACAAAACTGAGAGGAGTGCCTGCGGCAGCGCCGTAGGTGCGCGCCATTGGTCGCGCGCCTAAGGGCCGCGTGAACAAGGGCGCGCCCTTGTGCACGGGCCAGGTGCGCTAGGTCTCTGTGGGGGATACTGTTTTCTGTAGCAGGAATGAAGGGCTCAAAGCGATTGAGGGTGGAGACAGCCACCCCCCTCTGTCCACCAGACAAAATCCTAAAGCAGCGGAGGATGGAGAGTTTCTTAGCTGGACAAAGGTCGGGCCAGCCTGGAGATAATATCGAGGCTTGGCTGGATTTGTCGGTAAGGAATCGTTTTGCGGTCCCCAACATTGTTACCAGCTGAGCAAATACAGGACCTGTGTTCCCCAACTTCTTTGGGAGGCCGCTCTGTGACAGGGCGTTGGTCCCCAGTGATTGCTCAACATAGGGGGAGTGTGGAAGAAGCCGGTCTGACTGACTTTCTTGCAAATCATGTGGCACTTCCCACAGAAACTATGTGATTTATGTTTTCTTAGCTTAACCAAATGAATGAAAAATTGGAATTTTTAAATTTATATGTCTGTCAAGAGAATCGTGGGGGTGAGGGCCTTGGGTGTTTGAACCCTAATATGGCCCGTGTTCCATTAAAAGGCCCTATGGGTCTATGGAGGGCCAGGAGAAGCTCTTATCAGGGAATTGTGGAACCGCAGACGGGAGCCGTGAAACCTAATCTAGGGGAATGTGTTGATACCAGGAGGGGCTTTAGGCTCCAGAAAATAGATACTGACTTGGGTGATCAGATGTATAGTGTTTCACACAGGGAATTAATTTTTACCATCTGCCCTATGGCAAACAGTCATGTACCCCCTTGGAGTACTCCTTTGTAGATAGCAGAGAACTTACAACTGCTGACACATAAACCTTTTACCAGACATAATATCTCCGAAACAACTGTTATTGTTAGTGATAGGGAGCGCCATATGATTAAAGTTCGGTTTGATGCCCCACTTTGGGTGGCCAGAATTGTAAAAAGGGCAGAGTGGTTAAAAGAGAAAGCTGTTTTTATATCAAGGGTTGCGAAAGTGGGCCCAGACCTTTTCCAGGCGGTACAGGAAGATTGTCTCCCTGTCGGGAATAGCACCTTTGTAGTGCATCCTGATTGTTATGAAATGGCAGACCCAGTAACAAGGCAGGGGGGTCCATCTGCGGTTACAAGTCCCTTAGGTCAAGGGAGTTGTAAAGGTCATGGAGGGGAAAGGGTACAAATAAGAGCAAGAAACATGAATCCATGTAGAAGTAGTGGGCCAATTATACCTAAAGAGGGACGACCGCTTGTAAATTTACCCCCTAGGGGAATGTCACATTGTGAGGTACATCCAGTTCAAGGGGAAGCAAATAGCAGAGAGACTGGGAGCATGGAAATAGATAAAGCGCCGGATGGGGTACCCCAGGCAGGAAATATTGGGAGGGGAAATTATGGTTTAAATACCTTTCAAACCCTTGTGCAATCCAGTCAGAAAGAATATTTAGATAAACTGGGATCCTTGTCAAGGAAATTGGGAGAATACCAAAGCCGAAGGACACTACCGAGCCTCGCATCAGGGAGGGGGGGCAGTCGAGAGTTAGTGGCAGGGGCTTCACCTCTGCCTTTTTGCCCCCCTATCTCCTCTTCCCTAGTGGAAGTAGGGGAGGGGCTAGGGAGGAGGGTTGGCGGCGAAGTTACGGTGGTGCCTCTGAAGGCCGGGGAAGTTTTGGCTGGGGTAGTGGGGGTTTCCTTGGTCCTTATTGAGTTAAAGGAGGATGAGTTGGTGAAGGAGGAAGGAGCTGAGGGTGGGGGATATATGGCCCGGAGCCTGCAGATACAGGATTCAGCATTGTTGATTTCCCCCGCTCGGTTCTTGGGGCAAGAGAGGATGGGGGATCAAGGCCAGAACAGGGATCACTCACAGGACGAATGATCTTTAGCAAAAGATCCCCGTATACTCAAATTTTTGAATTGGAATATCGCGGGGTGGAGGTCTCGGTTGAGGGACGATGATTTTCTCCCCTTTTTGGACGGATATAACTTTGTCCTGTTGCAGGAAACCTGGACTTTGTCCGAGTTTACTTGTGAAGGGTTTAGAGTTTTTGTCCTGCCGGCAAGCCCGGCGGTAGGCCGTGGCAGGCCAAGTGGGGGCCTTGCATTGTTGGTCTCCAAGGACCAGCTTGGGCAAATTCATCTTTGTGATTCTATAGGAGCTTACTTTGCTGTGTATCACTGCCTATTGCCTTCTGGACTGGAGCTACTGGTGGGAAATCTGTATTACCCCCCTGCTTCATCTCCCTTTTTTTCTACTGATTTTTTGGGGGCAGTACAGGAGAAACTGCAGGGGTGCTGAAGGCTCTACCCGGGGGCTGTATTGTTGTTAGGTGGGGACTTTAATATAAGAGTAGGTAATCCAGGGTTGTTGGTAGGAACCCCAAGCCTGGATGATTCAGTTCCTTGCCACCAGTACATACTTCTAAAGATTGTATAGTTAGTTCTGGTGCTGCCCGGTTAAGGGAACTTTTATCCATCACTGGACTTATGATCGTAAATGGTTGCTCATACGGTGATTTGGGGAATATTGTGATAGGGAGAGTCTAGGGATAAACTTTGCTAAAACAAAGGTTATGGTGATGGGGAAACAGAGCTGTAGGAAGCTTCATTGATGGGAAATTAGGGGCAACCCTATTACCCAGGTTAATGAATATAAGTACCTCGGGGTAATTTTTAATGCTGTGGTAAGCTGGAGATTTCACTATCAGGCAGTTATGCGCCAAGCAAAGAATACCTCAAGAGCTATCCTTGGGTTTTATTTTTCTCAAGGAGGGAGATTGGTGCTACCAGCCTTACAGCTTTTTAAGCTTAAAGTTATTTCACAAAGCTTGTACGCCTTTCCAGTTTGGGGCATGTCCTATTTGAGAAAATTAGAGCCCATTCAGAACCAGGTACTTTGCTCTATCCTGGGGGTCCCAAAAGGTACGCCCCAGGTGATATTGAGACGGGAAACGACCTGCCCTACAATTAGATCTAGAGCTCTATATTTACTACTGGGGTTTTGGCTGAGGGTTTGTTTGTTCCCCTCCCAGGAAAATTCCCTGCTAATGGTTGCAGCAAGAGCGGGTCTTTTGAATACCTGGAGCAGTGGGGTGGAGGAGGAAATCAAGCTCTTGGGTTTTTCGAGAGAAGCTCTCGAGCCTTTGGGCTTGGAAAGAGCTTTATCTATAATCAAAAGGAGGATCCTGGACCAGGAAATACAAGAGGAGGATTCTCTGTTGGCTAAACAGCTGGTGGCGCCTGACTACCCAGTGAGGGGAATTTTGGATCTGGGAAATAGCTACCTACATCTCTGGTCGGACTTTAATCAGAGAAAGATCTTTACATGTTTCCGATGTAACATGTACCCATCTGCTATACTGGAGGGGCGTTATAGAGGCATGCCTAGAGCAGAGAGAATCTGTCAGTTATGTGACTTACATGAGACAGATTCGCGAGAGCACATTCTTCTCTATTGTGTGGCTCTAAAGGGCCCTAGGCGTGCCTTGTTGGCAAAGTATATACAGGACTCTCCTGATATTAGGAGTCTGGAAAGGAGATTCTTCCACGAGGCTGACTCGATTCTCACAAAAACAGTGGCTAGATTTTGCCAAATTTTTCTCCATTTGAGAACTAGGCAGCTGGGTACAAATTGTTAGCACAAACTGCAGGATGTGGAGCCCTTAGGAATGTGAATATTTATTTCATTTAAATGTAGGTTATTATGGGTCAGTGTGGGAAATTTAGGGTAAAGAGGAGTGGGGTGTTGTGGAAAACACAAAACACTTTGAGATAAAGGCAGTATAAATAATGTCACTGAAATGATTAAAGTACATAAAGTGGAATGATGTGATACATGGTGACAAATATTGAATATAAATGCCTTAAAAAAGGTTTTATATAGGGAAAAAGGTTGTATTATACCTATTTTATTTAATTATATGTGGATAACAAGTGTGATCATACCCTGAAATTTTAGCGAGGCCCATTGTGGGTTATGTATGTTGTAGATTGTTTTGTAAATTTGTAATAACCCTCGGGTTATACAATAAAGTATTTGATTTGATTTGACCAAGCCTTTCACCACCCAGAAAAGCTCCGCTGGACGTGACTGTAGATGCAATAAGATCAGCAAAGAACTGCTTCTTTGCTGCCTGCACCGCCACAGCATAGGCCTTTAAACTGTTCTTATGCTGCGATCGATTATACTGGTCGCAAGTCTGGTGCCACCGTCGTTCTAACTGCCTGCTCTCCCGCTTCAAACACCTCAGGCCCTCAGTAAACCAAGGAGACCTGCGGGAGACTCCGGAGAGTAGCGGACGCCTGGGAGTCACCCTGTCAATGGTCTCGGCCAACCAGGTGTTCCAGAAGGCTATGAGATCATCAACAGAGCGGGTGTCAAAGTCTAGGGGAAACTCCCCCAGAGCATTCCGGAACTGATCCAGTTCCATAAGTCTCCAGGGGCGGACCGATCTAATAGGCTATCATGCGCCAGGATGCACGCCTTAAGGAGGTAATGGTCAGACCATGACAAAGGTTCTACCCCCTTAACTCCTACTAACTGACCCCACCCCCCGCCACAAGGCCAGTTCAGAAAACCAAATCCAGTGTATGTCCCTCCTCATGTGTGGGGACACATATGTTTTGGGACAGGCCCATGGTTGTCATGGAGGCCATGAACTCATGCCTCGCTCTTCCAAGATCCGTGTCAGTGTGGATATTAAAGTCCCCCAGGACCACCAATCTAAGGGTCCAGAGGATCACATCTGACACCAAATCAGGAAGAGCATGTAGGGATGCCGCCGGGCAGTTGGGTGCACGGTACACCAGCAGAACCCCTAATCTGCGCCCCCAACCAAATCCAACACAAGATGGAGACACTCAACACCTGGTGGAGCCTTCACCGGATATCTCCTAAAAGACAATGCATCCTTGATAACAATGGCTACACCGCCCCCCACCCCGTCCCTCCAGCCGAGGCTGATGCTGAACAAAGAACCCAGCCGCAACAAGATTGGCCAGGATAGGACCCAATTCATTGTCCAGCCAGGTCTCTGTAATACAAATGTAGCGTTTACAAGGATGGGTGTTCTCGTGGGATAAGAGGGGAATTGTGCGTTCTCACATGTATTAATTCCCATGAGAAGAGAGCTGTGATTGCTCTGACAGAAGTTTCCCTACCTTCCTGGTAAGATTTGAAAGTGGCTTTGGTTTGGCTAGGGCTCAATTGTTATACCCATTATTTCTGATACTCATTTCAGCTCTAATTTCTACTGTACTATGACACTCTGAGAACTCTGATTTCAGGTCAGACAGGAACAATTTCTTTTTGATTCCTTTAAATACAATATAATGAAGTAATACATTCAACAAATAACTAATCCTAGGTAAGTGTGTGACACAAACACTGAAGGGTCACTGCGAGCACACTGAATTTGTCCCTTTGGCCTGCATATACAATGACCCTTTGGTCTGTGTGCTGCATGTGCACACTTAGGACCAGGGCTAGAGTTGAAACAAGTACCTGCAATCACAAATATCCCCACTGAAACTAAAATACTCAACCAAACCTAGTAACACTGGGTTCTAATCAGAACCCAATTAACATCTGAAGGGCTACGAGATGTACTAATTTACCATGTTTCAGCGTGATTTTACAACTTCTGTTACTGACCTTCTAACTTCCAGTACTGATTCTTCAAGTCTCCATCCTGATTCCTGTACCAATTTACCATTTTACAAGCTGGTAACAGTAATATCCAGTAGTTTGGGGTAATTGAGCACCCAACTCAGTACAGTCCCTGATTAACAACTCTGGGCTCCCCATTTCAGCTCTAGGGGCCTAAGTGAAATTCTGTCTTTTTTATACTTTGAGGAAGAGTCTGGTTGCTATGTTGGTCCCAAACATAAGAAATGGAGACAAAATTGTTCAGATGATATATTTTACTGGACCAGCTTCTGTTGGTGAGATCGTGCAAGCCATATTAAAAGTATATATGCCATATAAAAAGCCAGCACTAAACAAATGCAGGACAGGACAGGGCTCTGTGTGTATGTGTGTGTGGGTGAAAGCAATTGCATGAGAGGTTGTTATGAGAGAACAAAGAAAGTGGGTACAATCCTATGCTGTGCATGCAGTGCCCACCCACACATGGGCCATGCACGCACAGCACATATGCACACAGGACAGCTGCACACGGCAAGCATGCAACCCAGGCTGACTGGAACCCCATGGCCCAGGGGATGGACAGGTACAGTGTGTGAAGTAGGCAATGGAGTAGGCGGGGTGTATGGGTCTGGGGATTTGGGTTGGCCCGGGTTGCATGTTTATTGTGGAGCCAAGCCCTGCACTGCTGAAAGGGACTCTTCAGCAGTATTTAAAGCCTAGTGCCCGGCAGCTTTGCCACAGGCATGCACCACAGGTTGGTCGTGTACCTAAGGGCTGCAAGCCAAAAGGTGTGGCCCTTATGCAAGCCCTGGTGGAGCCTTGGGAAGCCTTTTGCTGAAATCTTTGCTGGAAATGTTCTTGGCTGGAACTTGAACACTTGTAGATGGCCTGCCCACTCTGTGTATGGAAAAGGATCTGTTCCATTTTACTTTGCAGATTTTGGGTTTGCTGAAGGCCCGGTTATGCTCTTTTGGAGGGATGGAGGTTGTCAGGGGGTTAGGTGGGTAGTGTGTAGAATGATTGTTTGATTAATAGCCTGGGTATTGAAGGGTGAGAGTGGGTTCTGTTTTTGAGAATCAGGTCTCTAGCCCTAGTGATAGTAGGTGGGGGGGTGGGCAGAAATTGGGAGGGTGGAGTTGTTGCAACCCCAGTGCGAGAGGGGGGCATAACTCAAGGGAGGAATACCCCAGTGAGAGTGGGGGATGGATGGATGGGAGGGGCACTGACGGGTGAGAAACTCTGCTCTAGTCTTTTAGCTATTTTGATATTGTGTATTTCTCAGGGATATCGAGAGGTGGGAAATTGTGTTTTACTCCTGTGGCTACTGATAACGTTTCTAATATTGATGCTATATTGTTGTATTTATGTATTTTTGCTTTGTTGTAAACCGTCCCAAGACACGATCAGTAAGAGGGGCAGTATAAAAGTCGAATGTAATAATAATAATAATAATAATAATAATTAATAAATGCAAGGGAGGAGGCCATAGGAAAATATTTCACAGGGAAGGCATATCATTATCTATTTATTATCATTTAATAAAATGTAGGGAATATAGAAAGTAGGTATAAATGGCAGGCTTACTTACACATTTCTATGATGGCTTATGATGCCAAAGTCTATATTAAGTCAATTGTTTTTGTACCTACAAAGCCAAGGCTTAATCCTGTGAACACTTACACATTGCCATCATCAGGAATGTGTAAATTTACATAATTGTTTGTAGGTTTGATCAATGAATTTGCATCTTTTAAACAAACTGTACTGTTTTTATAAGAATTTTCACTCTGAAAACATTATATGCTGATTAGAAACTTTTATTGAAACCTGCTCACTGTGATGGAATTGCAGAAATTCTGCAGAAATTTGAAATGGAAGCAGAAAGAAAGATAAAGAACTTACTTTCAACAGATTATCACTGAGATGTTCACAAAGAAGAATGTAAAAAATTACATTTATTTACTCTTTAGTTTTAAGACACCACCGTAATGAGATAACATTAAGGTAAATTGTCTACGATTTTCTCCGGTAATTTTTTCCATAAAAGCTACTGACTCTGTTTATCTGTCACTTTTAAAAAATTTCACATTCCCAAATGAAATGCCTCAATATAGCACACTTAAATTTTAGTACAAGTTGTTATAGGTGAAGGCTCACTGTCATAGTTAAATATTTATGACACCATGGCACTTTAGTCATTTCTTGTACAGGTACAGCATGCCTCATGAATTGCTCCTGTGATCACTCATGATGGATTTGCAGATACATTTAAAATGACTTACCCTACTCTTGAATGTGACAGACACTTCATCCCCCCGACACCCCCCCCCAATACTTCATAACTAGTACTGAGACTAGAGTAAGGGTTCCCATACCATATGGAAATACCTACCATTGGGGAGCACTTGCGACTGTTCATTGGTATTTCCTCACCATTGATTCTGCACTTCTGCCATTTCTGGTATTTTCCGACAGTTTGTGGCATTTTCTGTCATCTTTCCATCATAGACCATAGTGTTAGAAGTTCAGTTCATTTTGCATTAGGGCAGCACACTGATAGATTTTGTGAAACTGTCATTTCTGCACACTAACAAGGAACTACCAGAAGTACTGAACAATTCTGATTCCTGAACAGGACCTAGTGAAAAATGGCGAAAAGCTGGTAAGTGTCCTTATTTCACTGGTGAAGGCAAATTACCTGTTTCTGATGGAAACAGCATTCACTGTGATTGCTTGTTTCAGCCCTATCAATAAATTTCCAATGCCTATTGTATTTTGAAAGACCCAAATATACAGTTATTGGGTGCGATACAGAACTCACATGAATGTGGCTTCTGCATGATTTCAGCGTGGTTTTTGCATGTGCCACAGGTTGAGTGTGGGTTGCATGTGTATGCTCATCCACAGGTTTTGGGATTGGCCCCACTGTCAACTCAGGATACTGTAACATGGAAAGAAAGTGTAATGCACAAATAAAAACTAATTATATCTTTTCATTTATGTTTCATTAGTTACCTCACATGAACATTTGTTACTACTGGAGTATGTTATTTTCCATGCCCTATGTAGGTTGTTGCTAATATACTGCCTTTCAACTTAGGTGCATTGTGTCTGTGTCTGTTTCTCTGTGTAAAGTACTTCACTCTTATCCACAAAACTACTCCAACTGACGTAGATCAGATTTCAAGGTTATGCCTTATATGTAGATCCTAGAATTGTAACTTACTGCAGTATTCATTAGAACATAACACTTTATCAGAAGGTAGGTGATTTAAGTGGTAGCTACGTATGCAGAATAGATACAGAATCAGACTCTGCGGACTTTGAGATTTACAGAAATATGGGAAAGCAAATAGGTAAGATTGCTTGTCAACTGTCAAAACTTGCAGGAGTAAAATTAGGATGGAAAAGAAATGAAATGAGATTTCCTCGGTCACAAGAATTAAGAGGAACAAATATTGTTCTCCTGAACAAAAAAGTGAAAATAAAATACAAGAAAAAAGGCTTTTCCTGGCTAGAGAAATATGTGGTGGTTAATTGTATAATGAAAGTCAGAAATTTTAAAGTATTCACTGAGAGCAGAGTTTGGTCAATTTAGAGAGTTTCGCACTTAATAAAACTAGCTGTAGTAGGGTAAATACATCAAAAGTAATATCACCTGCATTGAGGTGTCTATTTTGTGCGTGTGTGTGCACGTGCATGCGTGTGTGTGTGTGTGTGTGTAAATGCACAAATACCATACCCTTATCCACAATATGCCTCCAACTAAGCTAAGTGTGGTGTAGCACAGTGCATCATTGGACTGTAGTCCAGTTTTTCCTCTGATTTACCTTTGTGTTGTCCTAGTTGATCTTCTACATGGTATCAATGATGGACCATGGAAATCAGCTGGATTTCCTCTACTGGGAGTCACCTCATTGACGTTATGTGAGAGATCAGTTCAGGTATCATGGAAAAATGCCACCGCAGGATAAACCAAAGGAAAAACGGTGCTGCCACTGCTGCTGCTGCTGATGTCCTAGATGGTGAAGACAACATCTGAATAATAAACATTACCTAGGATCGTATGTATCATTTTTGTTTCAGTGAGCTTAGGCTCCTCAGTTCTAAAGTATTTTTGAAAAATATTTAAGCTTCTAAAGCATTTGGCATTGTTGAAAATGTCTCCTTCTGATTTAAAAGTTTAATTTTAATAGTTGATTTGAACTTAGAGCTCGACCTATCTTGAGGATTCAGGTTAAGTTATAAAAAATAACCAAAACACAGTATATAAGGTAACCCCTCCCCAGCCCCCAAAAGCACCCACCTAAAGCCTAGCCACATTCATCAAATTCCCAGCCAATATTCCTCCCCCTCCCCCTGTGGCGCAGCCCAGTGGGTTGGTAGGGTGGTTTCTTCCACTCCCCTCAGAGAAAGGAGCAAGGGATTTTCCTTTCAGGCTGCAAGAATACTGCACTGAGCGGGCAGGGACTCACTGCTGCTGGGGTTGCCTAGCAACCCACTGGGCTCTGGTACAAAAGTCGGGAGACTTGCAATGTGAGACCCTGCAAGTCCTGTTGTTTGTTGGCTCCCCTACAGGGCTGAGAGGCAGGGAAGCTTAAAAGGAGTTGTGAGCAGGCGTCCACGGCATCATTGGATCCAGCCATCCCCTGGGAGACTATGAGTATAACCCTCTTTTTTGGGCAGCTGCTCTCCTGATCGGTGCAAGGCGGGAAATGCAGTAAGACAGACCCGTGAGGGTAGCGGAGGGCACATTTCTTCTGCCCTCCTGTGCATTGCAAGCCTTTTGTGAATTTATTGCCTGCCCCTGAGGAATCATTTGAGATAGGAGCTAACTCTGGCTGGCTGGGGGAGGGGCAGTTACATGCAGCATGAGGGAGCAGCTTCAGCACCATTAACGACTACTTATTTCTATAACCATTACTAGGCATACTTTACACTTTATAGTCACACATTTTCAAACCCAGGTCCCTGCCCAGTGGGTTTATAATCTAAAATGGACAAAGATGAGGGGAACACACAAGGAAAGAAAGACAGGCACATATTCCCATTTTACGGATGAGGAACTGAGGCTGAGAGGCTGTGATGCCTAAGGCCAGTCAGTGAGTTCATTGGCTAGGGTAAGATTCAAATGCTAGTCTTCCAGGTCCAAGTCCAACAACCTTATCCACTATGCCACACTTGCTTTCCCATTAAGGCATTCCCCCAATCAATTAAGTGTACAGTCGTGGTACCTAGTGCCTGGGATCCAGGGGAAACATGCTGATGGGGAGAAAAACGGAAAAGCCCTGGTGAAGAGTTTGGATCCCAGGGATGCGATATTGCACTCCCTGCAAGCATGGATGGGCACGGATGGAGGGCTGTGAGGTGGCAGCACACCACATGGTGAAGGAGCCCCAACCTGGCTCTTCCCATCAAGAGGTGAAACAATTTCCCTCTCAAGGGGAGGCACATCAGGGTGACCATTCCAAGGATCTGACCAAGGAAGCGGGGGGAGGAGTAACCCTGGTAACCCCTCTCAGCATGGGGGACATCATCACATGCCTCATGACCATTATAGGAAGGATATGCTCAGCCCTCCAACCCACCCCAGGTTGACCTGGAGGCTTTCCCAGGTGGACAGATTGGAGACATTCCTTAGGTGGATGGAGGCCCTAGATTTGCCAGTTCAGACTTTGACAACCAGACCCAACTGATTTGGAACACCTTGGTGCGGCTTCTCTGATGGGTGGGCATACATAGGACATGGCATGAGGACAAGGATGGGGGCCAGTCCCATAATGCAACACTGCACCCCTGGGCAGCCAGAATCCCAGAAACTTTGCTGACGTGGTGCATGGATACCCTGGAGATGGGATACTGTCAGCCTTACCCCCACAAACCCCCTAGCCCAGTCCACTGGGTCATGGGACGCACAGGGCAGTCAGGTTGCCCAGGTTTGAAGGAGTTACTTCAGCTATGAGGGGTCACTGCTGCAGATGTGTAGTACAGAGAGAGCATCCCTTTCCTTAGCTGGGAGTTATACAGAAGTGTCTGTCCCTATAAGTTCCCATCTTCTGCAGGCAATCAGGAAGAAGATCTGACAGGAGGAGTATTTAGTCATATTTGCCTTCCTTTTTCGTGATCCCATCTTGGATCATAATGATAAGGGGAGTGGGAAGGAGTGCAAAAGATTAAAACACCTAAAGGCAGATAACAATTGGGTGAATTGGACTGTAGCATATTTGGTATTCTTAGGGGTTATGCTGCAGGTTTATCCCAGAACAGCTGCTGAGCTGGTTAAGTACCATGATGATGTGTGCATACAATTTTGGTGTCCCTGGGGCATGACTCTGCAATGATGAGGCATCCAGGCAGCGTGCTTCCATTACCCCTGGTTTACAATAAAATCTTCATGCACAGGACCTATCTGTCGAGTGAATAAATGATTCTTTGAGAACTCGTAGAGCCAACAGTGCACATGGATTAAACTGAACTCCTTATCTTCCCCCCTCATGCTTCTTCTCCCTCTTCCCTGTCGATCCTCATTGATGGGGTCACCATCCTTCCCATCCCCCAAGTCCGTAGCTTAGACTTCATCTCATCTTTGACTCACCCCTTTCTTTTAAACCCTACATCGACTCTGTTACCAAATCCTGTTGCTTCTCCCTCCATAATATTGCTAAACTTTGGCCTTTTCTCTCTGTCTCCTCTGCCAAAACCCTTGTTCATGCCCTGGTCATCTCTTGCCTCAATTACTGTAACCTCCTTCTCACTGGCCTCCCCCACTCTCACCTTTCTCCCCTTATCTCTGTCCAAAACTTTTCTGCCGGGGTCATCCACCTCTCCCGTCGCTTCGACCATGTGCAGCCTCTCCTCCCCTCTCTTCACTGGATCCCCCTTCCTGAACAAATCCTACACAAGCTCCTTGTCTTCACCTATAAATCTCATCACAAACTTGCTCCCCGTACCTCTCTCAGCTAATTTCCCTCCATACTCCAGTCCATGAACTCCACTCCTCCTTTGTCCCCTCTCTCACTCTTCCATACCTCCCCTGCTCCCCTAACCACCTTCGTCCCTTCTCTCTAGCTGCCCCCCATGCCTGTAACTCCCTTCCTGCCCACATCTGCCTCAACCCTCCCTTCATACCTTCAAATCCTTGCTCAAGACCCACCTCTTCCGCTCTGCCCTCCTCGACTCCGTGCTACCCTCACCTAATTCCTGCTGATACACTCCATCCAGTTCAATCTGTTACCTGAGGTCTGTGTACTCATATCCTCACTACACGGACCAACCAATCATCATTCTTGATGTAACCAAGCCAAGCGCATGCACCTGGGACCTCGCATCATCATGAATGTTATGCTCCTTGTCTCTCTCTCTGTTCCCCTTCCTTTGTCTCCCCCCGCCTCCCCCAGTATCTCAGATTGTAAGTCCTAGGGCAGGGACCGTGTCTATTTAATTACTTTGTAAAGTGCTAGGTACATTGCTGGTGCTATATAAATGCTTGCTAAATAATAATAATAATAATAATAATTAATAAATAATGTCTTGACAAGGGGTAGGGTGGCATCTGTTAATGACCCTTACCAGTGGAAGGGGCAGAAAGGTGGTGCAGGGGTGAGTTTGATAGTTGAAGTAAATAGGATGGGCTGATACCTGAGTGGACATCAGGCCGTCCTCTCTTTTATGGTTATATGTGGTTTAGCTGGACCCAAGTGTTATGGGGGATGTTACCCTCCCTAGAGAATTCTAATGACAATAAAGAGTGCAGCCTTTAAATACCACACCTGTGTCCTTGTCTCCTTTCAGGATGTGGTGATCAAGAGAAGGTCTTACACTGAGTAAAAACAGACGTGATGGTGGCCCACTTAGGCACGCAATCCACCAGTATATCTGTTGTGGCAACGCTAGAAGTTGGCCTGCTTCTGCCACAGAGTGGGTAGGTGGCTATCCTGGGCTGTGTCCTCGGAAAATCTCTGAGGTCACATCCCAGGCTAAGGGCCACCCATGTGTTCCAGGCTGCCTTACATGCTGTGGGTCATGTGCCGCCATGGCTGGATACCATGGTTGCCTGCCGTTGGCTGTCATGGCTGTCCTGGGACACTGGGAGCAGGATGGGGTGGGGCCATCTGTCCGCATGTTTCTTGTGCTCCCAGTCCTACCTGGGCTCTGTAGGTGGCAGGGTGGATCTCAGGTCATTGGCATATGCCCTGGCGTGGCTATGGTTTCCCGCCCTGGGACAGGACAGGGAGCCATTGTGCTGGCCACATGTTAACTTTTACCCACTGTTTCTGGAAGATACTCAGGTGTAAGTTTTGATGACTTTCCAAAGGAAGGGAGTTCCAGAGCTGTGGTGCAGTGATGACTAGGGCTGAAACTTGATTCTGTTTCTTACGTTTCTCGATGACAATCACAATTGTTGTCTCATTCTTGTGAGGTTTCTCATGAGAATTGTTTTAATTCTCAATTCAGCCCTAATTAGACAAATATAGTTTCAAGCAACAGTGACAAACAGCACAGAAATCAATTTTGGAAGGACTCCAAATTTGGAGGCACTATAAAGAAAGATGTAAATGAGGTTACAAGCTGATTGAAAACATAGGGTACTTTCAGACGTTACGGGCGGCCGGTTCACCACAGCGAACCACCAGGGGGGGGCGAACAGCGCAACCACGCCCGGGGGTTGGAAAACGACCCAAACAGACGTGCCGGGAACGGGACCACGGGCCGGAACCGGGCCGCATCATCGCGGGCCGTGGCAGCACAACAGACGTGCAGCCGAACCCCCAGTGGGCGCTAAACCCCCACAAGGCACCGGGCAGGGGCGGGACACAGACATGGCCGACTGAGGGCAAACGAAGCCACAAGGCACTCAAGGGAACGCCCACACAAGGGAAACGGGAAGGGAGGGGGGAAGAGCGAGAACAGGCTGACAGCCGGCTCACACAGCGGTCCCGCAGCAGGGCACAATGCACGGCCACACGCCCGGGCACACACACTCACACCAGGGAAAGGCCGGGAAGGGGGGA
>QEPC01004066.1:1145836-1175508 GCA_003113815.1 Sphenodon punctatus | reverse complement strand
TTTTTTTGGTTCCGCTGGGGGATTGGCGTCCAGACGTTACTTTTGCTTGGTTCCCTGTGGGGGTTGGTTTGACCACGCTTCCCGAGACCTTCCCCCGGCTAGCCCGGGAAGCGTGGTTCAAACTGACCCCATGTGGGTATTGAGCGTGATGAACATCTGGCTCACGCCGTTCAGACGTTCCGGGCCCTTTGGCCCCGTGGGGGGGTTGAGCGTGGTTCAGTGTGGTTCACCGTGATCTCGTAACGTCTGAAAACACCCATAGTAGAAGCATGAAGTGGTTAAGGTTCAACATGAGTCAATACATGACAGTATAATAATCCAGGATGTTCACAATAGAATGCAGTAAGGAATGTAGCCTTGAACTGCTGCATATGGGGATAATTTGTGAAAAATTAATGGAAACATTAATTTAAGTAGATACATTTCAGAATAATGCATGTGAAAGGATAAATGTAAGATGCATGAATATGATTTTGTGAATATGCACCAGGATTGTAAGGAACTGACTAAACACTGCCAACTATTAGTAGATACAATGAAAAATATTATCCTCACATCATGAGTGTTGACAAGCCATATGCCACAAGCTGGCACATTTAAGCTGATAAAATTGCTGTATAGAATTGAGATAAAATAGAGCAAGATACGTTTTACCTACTGTATTACCGCCTAAGCCATGGAAATCCTACAAATCAAAATTTCCTTCTTATTAAATGTGATTCCTCTAGATGCAATTAAAAGTACCAAGAGCAAAAACCTATCTTCCTGCTCTTAGTCACTAGATAAGGCTGGTAGTGGCATTATGTTTTAAAGGATGACTTAACACTACAGCTTTTTGGATTCTGCAGCATGTTTCAAATGGAATAACAGCTGGAACATACGCCCATACATTCAGTTGTTGCTTCCATGCACAGCTAAAGATTATTGCCATGCTTGTATTGAGTCTCAGTGGAACACAAGACAAGTGGTCCCCTTGAAAGGTGTAAACTAAAGTTTAGATTTATTCTATTGCAAATTCTAGATGACTTTTTGCATTAAAGATGAAATTATATTGGATATAATATTCTTTAAAATGCTACTTTGACAGGTCTAGAAATGTAAGGTTCTCTATGTACAGAAGAATAGGGGTGAGTATTGGGTCATTTGTGGGGAGACATGTCTCCTTTAACTTTCAGAGACACCCTTTATGTCCTCCTTTCAATTATTATTATTATTATTATTATTATAAACATTTATATAGCGCCAGCCATGTACCTGGCGCTGTACAGAATGCGGTCCCTGCCTGTGCCTTACAATCTAAAAGACAATTCATCTCCTATGTAAAAATCCATGTACTCCTGACATTTTAGCAATGGTTGCAACCATGCACAGAATAAGCATAAGAGTGACAGTATAGACTATCTCAAGAATGAGAGGATAGTACATTCCATATGGCCTATTCAATCTTTGGCCTTCTAATTTAAAATTAATAATGATTAAATAATATCAATATCAATATATTACATACTCAGTCCCATCAAAATAACAGAAGGATCCCACCAATGTGAGCCACTTGGAACCACCCACAGTTTTCACCTCCACCATCTCAGAGATTAGCAAAGGGGCTACATTTTTGCTGCTCTCAGAAAGATGTGATAAAGGATCCCAATTTGATATGCCTGCACAGCATACAAAGCAGTTAACCAGACAAAAATTCTGGGAGAAGGTTCACGCAGAAGTTCAAAGATCCAGATGTTTAACATCTGGGTGAGTGATTTAGACACATAGAAAGTTCAGGATGTAACAGCAAACGTCCAGGAGAAATGTGTGTGTAAAAACACCCATATGCAGAGAAGGAGCCTATGCCTGGGATTCACTTACATGTTACTGTGGTATAAGATCAGTTTGTGATGCCAATTGGTCAGCAGAAATGTCAACTAAATATCCTCAATCTGTGCTTTGATAATCCCAACATCTCTCCCCCACTTGTTACTAGGAAGTCAGAACCATCTGTTTAGGAAAGAGTCAATAGAGATTCACTTATGTCCTGTGTCACAGTGCTGCAGGATGTGATGGTGATGATAATTGGTGATCCTAGATGTGTAAACTATGTTTCCTGATTGCTGGGATGTTATCCCCAAAGTCCCAGTTATGTCCCTTCTATGCACGCCTGAGGGCCAGCCCCTATGCCCACCTCGAAGCCACTTCCGATTGGTTTTGTAAATCCGGACGCATGCAGTAAATGTCCAGTGAATGTGTCTGTAAGCCTTTTGGGTTTCCCCAGATCCTCCCTCTTACAGACTTTCTTCCCCTGCCATGCCAGGTGTCTGCCTCTGACTGGCACTGCATGTGCTGCTATTTATCTGAATAATGGTCTTCAAGGGGCCAACTTCAATTGCTTATAAAATTGGTTCCTTTTATAAAATTTTCCTGTAGTTTGGCAGAGATCACAGGGAAGGTATGTGATACGTTCCTGCCAAATGTCTTGTAAACAGCATGGAATTTAAAAATGTTACAGCTGAAAATATATTTTCAAGTTAGCGTCTTATACCATCAGGACTCTTTATCCAAGCTTTCTGAAAATGGCAGGAATGTTAAGCTTGTGGATGGACATAATATTCACAGATTTCATGCAAATAGGATGTAAGATAAAGAAGTTGTAGCCATGAATGTGTATGGCGCTTTTCTTAAAATCACTACATTCAATTGTTTCTGAAATTGGTTCCCTTTATCTTATCATTTCAAAAATTAGTACACATAGTGACCTCCATAGGGGGTACAATATCTCCAGGGTTCATCAGAATTGAATAAGAAACAAAAAAGTTATAGCTGGAAATATGTTTTTCAGTGTTTTCCCTTTGTTTCAAAAACAAAATGTCATTTTAATTTCTATTTTCATTATTATTAATTGTCGTTTTTGTTATTACAATAACAAAAATGACAATTTTCATTATTGTTATTGTAATAATGAAAACAACATATACATAGTATTCCATCAGGCTTTTGGTGTGGGAGATGGTTGAGGTGGGGAGATTGGGGTAGAGTGGATTGTGGGTTATTTATTTCGGAAGCCTCCATTATATTTTGTTTTATGACATGTTATTTTAGATGTGTATTTTTTCTATTGTATTTTATTGTGTTTTATGACTGTCAGTCACCCTGAGCTGCTTCAGCAGGAGGGGCAGGGTAAAAAAATTATTAACTTATTCATTTATTTAAGTAAATTTTTAAATAAATAAATGTTCAATTTTCAAAAATGAATACCAAGGAGAACCTGATTTGCATATATTATTGCCAAATCTATTTGTCTAAATCCCCAAATCTAATCTTAAACCCCAGGAATGCAAGAGAACGTACATACACTTGAAGGGTGTTTTCAAGCATGATGGTGCCATAGGTGGCCATGCTTTGACCTGCGTGGCCACCCATGGTCATCCCATCACATTTGAAAAGGCCTGAAAGATGTTTCCCCAGACTGGACCCGGGCTTTGCACAGTCCATAGCAGTTTTTATCCCGGACTGTGACTTGAACCCATGCTGCGGCCCATGAAATGCAACTCCAGACCAGGGTAAAGTGAGCCATCACATTTGATGGCCCACTCTACCTGATCCTGGTCTGTTCCAAGGCTATCCAATAGGGAAGAAAGCAGGTCACATGGACCCACGTCCACATGTCACACTGCACTCTTCCCACCCCCTCCCCATGGCCTGGGCTGCCAATACGTCTGTTTGGCATCCAGGCCAAATCCTGCCTGAGGTGAGGGCCCTCACTCTGGCCAGGATCAAAGTGTGATGGCACACTGCGCCATCATGTCTGAAAATACCCGAACATGCCAAACCCTCGTATACAAGGTGATGATTGCAAACTGTTCTTCAAAACATTTTCTAGGTAGCCTGTTTGATGTCATATTAAACATATATTAAACATATTAAACATATTAAATGTATCTCTTCCTAACTTCTCCCACTCCTCCTCCCTACCCCTCTCGGTCGGGGTTCCCAAGACTCTGTCCTTGGCCCTCTCCTGTTCTCCATCTACACCCAATACCTAGGCAAACTCATTGCCTCCCATGGTTTCCAATACCACCTATACACTGATGACACTCAACTCTATCTCTCCACTCCTTCCCTCTCCCCCTCTGTTCAAGCTCGTCTCACCAACTGTCTCTCTGACATCTCTGCCTGGATGTCTCAACGCCAACTCAAACTGAACATGGCGAAAACTGAACTCCTTATCTTCCCTCCCAATCCTTCCTCTCCCTCTTCCCTGTCAATTGCCATTGACAGGGTCTCCATACTCCCTGTTCCCCAAGCCCATAGCTTGGGCTTCATCTTCGACTCGCACCTCACCTTCAAACCCTACATTGACTCCGTGGTCAAATCCTGTTGCTTCTCTCTCCACAACATTGCTAAGATCCGCCCTCTTCTCTCTGTTTCCTCTGACAAAACTCTCATGCACGCCTTAGTTATCTCACGCCTTGACTATCGTAATCTCCTCCTTGCTGGCCTTCCCCGCTCTCACCTTTCTCTCCTCATCTCTGTTCAAAACTCTGCTGCCAGGATAATCCACCTAGCTCATCACTCTGACCATGTGCAGCCTCTCCTCTCCTCCCTCCACTGGCTCCCCCTTCCTGAGCATATTCTGCACAAGCTCCTCGTCTTCACCTACAAAGCCCTTCACAACCTTGCTCCCCCCTACCTGTCTGCCCTGATCTCCCTCCGAACCCTTGTTCGAGCACTGTGTTCCTCTTCCATCCCCTCCCTCACTCTCCCATGCCTCCCCTGCTCCCCCAAGTGCCTTCGTCCCTTCTCCCTTGCTGCCCCGCATACCTGGAACTCCCTCCCTGCCCTCGTCCACCTTGCCCTCACCCTCCACGCCTTCAAGTATCTCCCCAAAACCCACCTCTTCCACTCCGCCCTTCCTAACTCCTGCTAACCATCCCCACTCAGGACTATTCCCCACCTGTTATCTGCAAACTCCAAATGTACTGTAACCAAGCCAAGAAAGTGTACCTGAGCTCTCCCATCCTCATGAATGTTGCCTCCCTTGTCTCTTCCTCTGTTCCCCCTTCCCTATCTCCCCTCCCCCTGTCTTTAGATTGTAAGTTCTCAGGCAGGAACCGTGTCTATTTTATTCTCTGTAAACCACCAGGTACATCACTTGTAATAATAATAATAATAATAATAATAATAATAATAATAATAATAATTTTTTTTAAAAACAGCCTTTCCCAATAAGCAATTACTCACCAGTATACCTTAGCTGTAACAAAAGATTATTGTACCTCGGCTCAAAGTAAAGCAGCAGAGCTATAATTTGGGAGAATCATAAGTTTCCTAAGAAACTCATTCTGGGGGATCTCTGAGACTTTTGACTCTTTCCATTCCCACATTTCAGCACCATAAAGGATTTTTGCTACTGTTTTAGCTCTAAAAACTGAGCAGAAAGCACCAAATTCCCAACATATTTTTGACAGAAAGAGAATTGCTTGCACAGATATTCAGGCTGACTTTTTGCTTATTGTAAATGCAGGTCCCAACTATTATGTGCATACAAGATGTCTAAGTATATAAAATAATTCACTTGCTCAATCACATGTCGATCAACAACCCAATTTGTTTGATTAATCTTTTGCTCCAAAACTATAATTTTAGTTTTCTGGTAATTTATAGGAATCAATTCCCAAGAACATAACAAACTAAGATTTCTTAACAAATGTTTCAATCCAGTACAGGTTTGAGAAAACAAAACCATCTAATGAGCATACATAATGTTGTAATGGGATGGGCTATAATTTTGGGGTGAAAGTAATGTTGCCCAGACAATGTAGCCACAATGAAATCGATCCCAAACCCTGCGCACCACACAAACAGTGTGAGCGCATCTTACATGCAAGCTGTGCACGGATTGCATGTGCCTCTGTGGAGGTAGGATTATGGTCAATGCACAAGCTGCATGCAAATTGCCTGTGTACACATAAGCCGCATGTGCAGGTGGCTGGGTTCGAGATCAATATCATTAATAAAAAACATAAAAAGAAAAGGAGCCAGAAGACAACCCTGTCAAAGACCTTTATTTATAGGGATCGATTCAGAAAGTTACTCATTCCAGCCAGCCCGAACCATAGCAGCTGTATCAGCATGCAAGGACATCAATAATAACAATAAGCTCAAACCCATAACAGCTAACCTCAGTTTTTCCCAAAGATGGTTCTTATTGGTAGAAACAAATGCTGCCTGAAGATCAATAAATGCTGCAAATAATCTACTCTTCCCAGGAACACCACATTTCCTAACTAAACGGGAGAGAACAAAACAACTATCAATAGTAGAATAACCTTTTCTAAAGCCAGACATTTCTTCTGAAATCAGATTGTTTCCAACTTTTCCAATAACCCATGTTTCTAATTTTTCCAATAACAATCTAGTATAGATTTCAAAGATAGCATCAAGCAAGGAAATAGGGCAATCGTTTTCTGGTTTCTGTCAATCACCTTTCTTAATACAGGGACAATAACAGCTGTAGCTCAACCAACAGGGGACTAGTACCCAGTAGAGTTAATACATGTAAATAACTTACAAAAAAGTGCGGCCAACCACTCTATAGTATCCTTATATACATTGGGTGCAATCCTACACTCTATGATAAAACATGCCTACACCGGGCGCATATAATTCACGCTGGTGCACATGTGCACGTACGGACACCCTCCCCCTCACCTGCCAGCAAACTGCTGGGCACAATGGCGCGCCCCTGTCAAAATGACACACACCCACAGCCCAAACACCCCACAGCCCGGGGGATGGAGTAGGAGCCATGCTTGCTCGATCCCCTTGGCTGCAGGGTGTATGGGATTAGGGGGTTGTTTTAGCAGGGGTGCCCCATTGTGCTGAGCATCTTACTGGGGGGGGGGCATGCGTGTGCACATGTGTGCCCGCCACCTGGCCAGGCTGTGCACTGGCAGGCCGAACATGCAGCCTGCTGGATTGCTCCCTTAGGGTGCAATCCTACTACCAGGTTACACCGGTGGTAGGTACAGTGGTGAGTTGGACGGCAGGCACTCAGGCATGCATGTGCCCCACGCGTGCAGCAAGACGCAAAAGGCAAAGACATGACTCGCACTCTTGCGACCTCCGAGCCCACACATCCCACAACCCTTCCCATGTGCACTCTTTTCCAAAATGGTGCAAGCTGTGGACATCTCCCCAATCAGGTATATCAGAAGCCTATTTATTTATTTATCTAAATTTATATACTGCCCTTCCCAGAGGCTCAGGTCAGTTTACAATGTATAAAAATATTTACTACTAATACAAAAAAAAACTAAAACCCCCACAAAACCCACCTCCTACAAAGCCCACCCAATATCACCTCTCTGCCCAACTCCCTCTCATATCCCTACCCCAATGCCACCCAAATCCTACCCCAAGCCATATTCACATCAAATTTCAAACCTGTTCATTACCAATGTAGAATAATGTCAAATACGTTCAGAAAACATTTAAGTCTTCTGAATTACATATGTCTCACTGGTTTCTTGCCTACGTTGTCTTTTTTGTGTGAGATTCAATCTCAGGCAAAACCAGCACAGCACTAATGTGAGATTACAACATGACTACATGTCCATTTTAATTTCTTCTGTGCTTTGGATCTTTTATAAAAAATAACAGATCCATGCTCACTTTACCCCCATAGGAATCGCCCCTGGTGGGGGGTTGGGGACTAATACCCCAGCCCCCCTGCCAAGGAAACCCTAGGGAAACGACACCCAGTCAAAATCCATTTGACAAGCACTGCTAGTGTTGGGCAGGGAGAGAAGGGAGAAAGAATCCATGCCTCTAGCAGCACTCAACAAAGAGGGCTTGTTTGGGTGCCGCTTCCCTATGGGGTTCCCTGGTGGAGGCATTTAGGAACCAATACCCTAGCCCCCTCCCCCACCAGGGAACCATCTAGGGAAGTGGAGCCCAGGCAAACCCCCTTTGCTGACCACTGCTAGAAGCTTGAATCCTCCTTCCCTTCTGTCTCTGCCAGATACTAGTTGTGCTATGCAAAGGAGACACCGCCACATCTAATTTCACAGTGCGTGAAACTAGCGTTAAATATGCATGCACACATGCAAATTTAACATAAAATGCAACTCACACTAGTCACAGGGCTGGATTTCCCAGTCCTATCATCTGTGATAGAAATTAACATCAGATTGTGTAACGTGGGTAAGCAGCGTCTGTCAATGTCACCCTCAGATACTTATTACTTCGGCCCTTTTTTACACAGACACTCTAACACCGATGAAATGGTTGTTACATTTTATTATACATGGTACAGGGCATCACTGCAGTCCTGCAACATGTGCCCTTTTCACATGAGATGCCTCCACCTAGTTTCTCTGGGAGATGGATGGAGGCGTCTGTGTAAACACCACTTGCGGTGGGTGAGGTACATTTGTCTGGGTGGAGATGGGTGGAAGCATCTGTGTAAATATCACTTGCAGGGGTGTAGGTGCATGCATACTCCTGCGCAACACCCATCTCCACCCACAGAGCAAAGGACTCCACTGCCGATTGCTCCGTGGTTGGGTGGTGGGTGGAGATGGGTGTTTCACAGGAGCATGCACAGACACACCTACACCCACCGTAAGTGGTGTTTACACAGACACCTTCACCCATCTCCACCCAGAGAAACTGGGTGGAGGCATCTCGTGTGAAAAGGGCCCATGTTGCAGGGCTGCAGTGTTGCCCTGTACAATGTATAATAAAATGTAACCTCCATTTTATCTGTGTTAGAGTGTCTGTGTGAAAAGGGCCTAAGTGAAAACACTGTCTTCTTTATGCATCATGTTTGCTGTCTCTTTAATTTGGCCTTATTTTCCACATCTTTTAAAGCTTCAGTTTTATTTTTTCAAGTATGGATCAGCAAGTCACCCAGCACTGAAGATATATCACAAATTCACTTTGTTAAAATCATTAGATAAAGCTCCTCTTATTTAGAATGGCTGTAATAACTTCTTAAAAAGAAAAGGGGGGAAGAATAGGGGGGGAAGTAATGTAACTAGGAATAGCAGTAAACATTTATTGTGTATGATTAATAAGGGTATACTTTTGAATGCTCCTATCTTTTAAAGACTAGTGCATAATCCTATAGTTTAAATTAACATATTTAGAGCCATCCCTGCTGGATCCACTCTCTCACACTCAACTGACTGCAGTTCTCCTTTTATCTTCCCTTTTTTCATTGTCCCTTAGCTTTGTAAAATTCTGGACATGTTTTTCTTTTATACTGCCGTCTGCTTTCACTATCACTGCTTATATACTACCAGTTACTAGGGGTGTGCCGAAGACACCCCATTTATTTTCATTATTGTTTTCATTATGAAAAATACCTTTCTTTTCTGGTATTCATAAAAATCAATTTGTTTTCATAACTTTATTTTTGTTTTCAAAATATTAAAACATAAATAATAATAATAATAATAATAATAATAATAATAATATAATAAATAATAATAAATCTTAAAACCACTCTATACACACAAATGTCCACCAGACCATTCTGTGCATGTGTGTCCATTACTAAAATGGGAGTGGCAGTATTGCCACCATTTTGGGAATGGGCAACTTGGCTGCTCATGTGCAAAACGGCCCCTACACATGTGCAGACTGGCTGCCCTATTCCAAAATGGCAGTGATGCTGCTGTTGCCATTTTGAAAAAGGATGTGCATGTGCAGAATGGTCCACATATTATGCAGGGAAAGAAAACTCCCTCCCCTCTAACTTAACCCACCCAACCCCTACCCATTGCCAAAGGCCTGGCGGAACAGCCAGGTCTTACATAAACATAGAAATAAAAGGAGAGTGGGGGCCAATCAAACCTCCTCTGAGAGAGAATTCCATACCAAAGGGGCAGACACCAAAAAAGATCTAACATCGGTGGCCACCCACCTTGCCTGGGGAACCTCTAAAAAGGCTGCCACTGATGACCTCAAAGGTCGCACAAGCAAATGGGGAGTGAGGAAGTCACGCAGATAAGTAGGGCCCAGGCCGTGAAGGGCTTTAAAGATTAAAACCAGCACCTTGAACTTAGACCTTAGGCAGCCAGTGCAGAGCCCGGAGCACTGGTGTCATGTGCTCCCTGCAGCCCGCCCCTGTAAGGAAATGGGCCACAGAATTCTGCACAAGCTGCAGCCTCCAGACCAGCTGCTCAGGCAGCTCCACATACAGTGCATTGCAGTAATCCAGCTTCGAGGTGATGAAGGCATGGATGACAGTGGCGAGGTCAGATTCTGAGAGATACGTCCGAAGCCGCTGGACAAGATGTAACTACTGAAACGCACTCCCCACCGTAGTCACAACCTAAGATTCCAAGCTGAGCCATGAATCGAGGAGCACACCCAGACTCTGCACTTGAGAGACCATGGGAGGGTGAACCCCACCCCCCAACAAGAGGAGATTCAACCACTCCTAGGCCCTCCAAGCCCTCGGCCACCAATATGACCTCCATCTTGTCAGGATTCAATTGCAGATGGCTCAACCTCATCCAAGTCCCCGCAGCTGACAGACACTGGGAGAATAAGGAGACTGCATGGCCTGGGTCAATGGAAAAACAGAGGTAGAGCTGAGTGTCATAAGCATACTGATGACAATGCATGCCCTCTCACGATCTCCCCTAATGGCTGCATATAGATGTTAAACAAGAGGGGAGACAGAATGGCACCCTGCTGGACTCCACACTTGAGGTCCCTGGGGGAAGACGTACACTCCCCCAAGACTACCAGGTGAGTTCTCCGAGCCAGGAATGAACAAAACCAGTCCAAGACCATCCCACCAATCCTGACATGGTCCCGCAGGTGAGTCACCAACACCGCATGGTCGACTGTGTTGAATGCAGCCAAAAGGTCTAGCAGGACCAATAAGGTCTGATGACCCTGGTCCAATGCCAGATGGAGATCATCAACCAAAGTCACCAATGCAGTCTCTGTACCATACCCAGGCCAAAACCCAGACTGAGAGGGGTCAAGGAAATCGGTGCAGTCCAGATGTTCCTGGAGCTGCCGTGCCACAGCCCACTCAATAACCTACCCTAAAAGGGGAAGGTTAGAGACCGGCCAAAAACTGGCAGGAGCATCAGCATCAAGAGATGGTTTCTTGAGCAGAGGTCTAACCACAGCCTCCTTCAGGCATTCAGGTACCCTGTCCTCCTGAAGGGAGGCACTAACCACCCCAGCCAACAATGGCCGTAACGTCTCCTGGATAGTTTTACCCAACCAGGATGGGCATGGGTCTTGTTCACAAGTGGTGGCACTAACAGATCCCATCAAGGACTCCACATCAGCAGGCGACACCATCTGAAACCAATCCCACAAAACAGGACAGGACGGGGCATCCATAGCCCCAAGTTGATCCTCTGCAATAACTGTGGTACCGAAATCGTGGCGGATGCGAGCGATCTTATCTAGAAAGTACTCGATAAACCGGTCACAGTGGTCACTGGATTCCTCCAGGTCCAGGTGGAGGCAGGCAGGACTGACCAAACCTTTCACCACCCGGAAAAGCTCCTCTGGATGTGACTTTGAAGATGCAATCAAGGCAGCAAAGAACTGCCTATTTGTTGCCTGCACCACCACAGAATAGGCCTTTAAACTGCTCTTATGCTGCAATCGATCATACTGGTCACGAGTCCAGTGCCACCATCGTTCTAACTGCCTGCTCTCCCGCTTCAAACACTGGAGGTCCTCAGTAAACCAAGGAGACCTGTGGGAGACTCAGGAGGGCAGCGGACACCTGGGAGCCACTCTGTCATGGTCTCAGCCAACAAGATGTTCCAGAAGGCTACAAGATCATCGACAGAGTAGGTGTCAAGATCCAGGGGAACTTCCCCAGAGCATTCTGGAACCAATCCGGGTCCGTAAGTCTCCAGGGGCGGACCAATCTAATAGGTCTTGCACCCTGTTGGGGGCTGATATGTGCCAGGATGCACGCCTTAAGGAGGTAATGGTCAGACCATGACAAAGGCTCCACCCCCTAACTCCTATTAACTGACCCCCCCCACCTCATGGCCGGTGCAGAAAACCAAATCCAGTGAATGTCCCTCCTCATGTGTGGGGCCATAGATGATTTGGGACAGGCCCATGGTTGTCATGGAGGCCATGAACTCATGCCTTGGTCCTCCAGGATCGGTGTCAGCATGGATGTTAAAATCCCCCAGGACCACTAATGTGTAGTGTGGTGCTATCTACTGGGACTATTTGTAAAGTACTACATTTCCCAGAAGTCCAAGAGAAACAGGATGAGAGGAGAACTTCTGGAAGGGGTTAGAACAGCAAGGACGGTTAACTATGATTCTGTAATGTCTGTGTTATTCTGAAAAACTTTGGGTGCAATCCTGTCACCCTCGCAAACTGCCTCTATGTGAGGAGCAGTGAAAGTATGCCAGTGCTGAGGTGTGCATGTGCGCTGCATGCACGGCAAGCTGCACGGGACAATGGCACACCCCTTCCGATGCGATTCCCTGAGTCCTCACACCCCACAGCCCAGGGGATGGATCAGGAGCCATGCCTGCTCCATCCCCTGGGTCTCAGGGTGTGTGGGCTCAGGGGTCACAGCGGCATAGGTTCTACCTTTGCCCCACATGGTAGGGATGTATGAACGCGGTTCGAATGTTCGGAGTTCAGGCCAAACTCGGCCTGTTCAGACGACCAAACCGAACATCCGAACCAAACGTTCGAACGGCCGAACAATTTGGAAAAGTTCGGATGAGTTCGGATGAGTTCGGGGGCGGGAAAAACATGACTTTGGGTGGAAAAAACGTGTCTGGAAGGTGGAGGCAGCTGAGGAGCAGACTTCGTGGCACCAGGGGTGGAGACCAGGGGTCGATTCAGGGCCAAATGATACTGATACAAAAAAAATTTCAATTTCGATATCGGTATTGATAGCGCTATTTTCAGATGTTCAGCCGAGTTCAGCCGAACTGAACAACCGAACCTGAACTCGGGCTTCTAACCGAATGACCGAACGTCCAAACATCTGAACCGTGTTCTGTTCGCACATCCCTACCACACGTGGGCACATGCGTCCCTGAGCACCCACCATCCAGCTCACCACTGCACCTGCCATCAGCGTAAGCCGGCAAAGATTGCACCCTTTGTTTGATAAAATAGTTTCTATAGATTCTGTACTATTGAAATAAGTTTGTACCATGTAAACCAAGAAGGGAAACAACATATTGGCTTTGAAGGTGAGGTATGGAACTCACAGTGCAGTAGCATGTCTCACTCTGGCCTTCCAGCTCCACAGACTCATGAATGAAGATGACCTGTACACTGATTATAAGCTATAGATGGACTCCTCATTTTATGAGGCTTCTTCTAAACTGGATGAGGAAGATGATGCTATCAGGTTTGTAACACTGCTACACTGTTTGAGAGCTCTTATGCAAGAGATATTCACAAATGTGTCAGGTGAAAAAGATAAATTTTCACAAATTAAAGTTGTTTGGGACCATTATTTTACTCCATGCAGAAATGTTATGCTGGAAATATTTGACTTTGACATACGAAACAATTATCTGATGAATCTGTTGTTGCATATGTTAATGCACTTAGGGAATTAACTAAATCATGTGATTATGGCATTAGAAGCAAATATGATTCATGATCAAGTGCTGGGCTGATTTGACTTTAGACAAGGTAATTACCATGGCACAACTATTCAAAAGTGCTCAGGAAGAAAACCACATATTTTCTGCCCGGACTAGTGATTCTGCAGATATTTCTATTAATCATGCAGGCCAGCAACCTAATGCAAAGAGACATGTAAATATTTCTGAATGTGCGATGTAAACTATGAACAGTCTTGGAGTATCTTGAGATGTGACAGTGGGGAGGAGCTACCACACTTATCCCCAATCCAGGGGAAGGCCGCTAACACACTGTGGAGTTGGTCGGTAGCCAGAACAAATGTAACAGGGAGGGCCCAAACCCCTCCAGGGGGCAGGGAGCCCCCCCCCCACAGTCTGGGGCAGTGTAAGAAATGTGACAATTGCCCTGTTTTGTAGTAAACCGCTCCCAAAACCATGCCTGCCACGTCTGCTTGCAGACATGGCCAACTGTGGGCAAATGAAATCAAAGTCGCTGCTCAGACCCACCCACACAATAGCCTGACCAACCAAGTACACAAAATAAATGGGTGAAATGAACAACTAGCACAGCCACAAGCCATACAAGAGGAACCATGGAGAATGACAATAGGATAAAACCAGAACAAGCGATGTCCCAGTGCAAAACATCGGGGGAGGGGGGGGGGGTTGAATATGGGCAGCCCACAAAGCAGCACCCCCCCACCAGAAGAGCACAGTCACAAAAAGGAGAGGCAGGGACCAGGCAGCAGGAGCACAGGTGTATAATAAGCATGGGAGGCTAAGCAGGAGTGCATGTGCTGTCACACACCCAGAGCACTCAATAGAACCGGGTGGGAGGGCACACGCCACCCCCTCCTCCCGAGTGACCAATCTGTATCAGCAATGTACCTGTGTTTTAATAACTGTCCTTGGACAGTTAACCTTCCCAGTAAAGTGAAGTACTTCAGCAAGCAGGGTGTAGAACTCCATGTACAAGGCAAGTGCCCTGGACCGAGTGGCTTCAGGCGGGTTCAGAAGCAGTCAAGTCCAAGATGTCTGTCTGCATAAGCTTGTGTTGTGAGCCCATGTCCACAGGCCACAAAGAGGGCACAGACAAATGACAGCCCCAGAGATAGACCCTTTGTAACAAGGGACAGGAAAAAGCCTTGCAGTCCACAGATCTTCCTTAATGTCAGGGTTTCAGCAGCCCACCAGGGAGTACCAGCACCACAAGTGGGGGGAAGTGCAGCATTGTCAAACAGCCAGAGTCTGAGCTCATGGGCCCAGCACCAGTACTCAGGGATGCTAGTGGGATATCTGCGACAGTACAGTTCATTTCTCAGAAGGTCATAGTCTCCTTGGCAACCCCAAGCACTGCTAAACATCCTGTCCATGCCAGAGGTCCGCTAGAGACGTGGTAGCCCACACACTCCAATGCCAGGGGCCAGACAGTCCCTGAGAAGGAGGAATGGAGGAGAAGACATGGACAGACATGACCAGAAAAAGTCTAGCAGGGATATAGTCTGGGTTTCGGCCTGGGTATGGTACGGAGACGGCATTGGTGGCCTTGGTTGACGATCTCCGTCTGGCATTGGACCAGGGTCGTCAGACCTTACTGGTCCTGCTAAACCTTTCGGCTGCATTCGACACAGTCGATCACGAGGTGTTGGTGACTCGCCTGCAGGACCGTTCCAGAATTGGCGGGACAGTCTTGGACTGGTTTCCTTCATTCCTGGCCGGGAGAACTCACCGGGTGGTCTTGGGGGAGTGTACGTCTTCCCCCCGGGACCTCACGTGTGGAGTCCCGCATGGTGCCATTCTGTCCCCCCTCTTGTTTAATATCTATATGCAGCCATTAGGGGAGATCATGAGGGGGTTTCAGGGCATGCAGTGTCATCAGTATGCTGATGACACTCAGAAATACCTCTCCTTTTCCATCAACCCAGGCCATCCTTATTCTCCCAGTGCCTGTCAGCTGTGGGGGCTTGGATGAGGTCGAGCTATCTGCAATTGAATCCTGACAAGACGGAGGTGATGTTGGTGGGCGAGGGCTTGGGGAACCTGGGGGTGGCTGAATCTCCTCTTGTTGGGGGGGTTTGCCCCCCCCCCATGGTCTCTCAAGTGCAGAGTCTGGGTGTGCTCCTCGATTCATGGCTCAGCTTGGAATCTTAGGTTGTGGCTATGATGGGGAGTGCGTTTCAGTAGTTACATCTTGTCCAGCGGCTTCGGTCGTATCTCTCAGAATCTGACCTCACCACTGTCATTTATGTCTTCATCACCTCAGATCTGGATTACTGCAATGCGCTCTATGTGGAGCTTCCCGAGAAGCTGGTCTGGAGGCTGCAGCTTGTGCAGAATTCTGCGACCCATCTCCTCGCAGGGAGCACATGACACCAGTGCTCCGGGCTCTGCACTGGCTGCCTATAAAGCACCAGGCCAGATTCAAGGTGCTGGTTTTAAGCTTTAAAGCCCTTCACGGCCTGGGCCCTGCTTATCTGCGGGACCACCTCACTCCCCATGTGCCCGTGCGACCCTTGCAATCGTCCGTGGGAGCCTTTTTGGAGGTTCCCCAGGCGAGGCGGGTAGCTACCGATGTTAGATCTTTTTCGGTGGTCGCCCCTGTGCTGTGGAATTCACTCCCGGAGGAGGCTCGGCTGGCTCCCACTCTCCTGCTTTTTCAGTGTATATGTAAGACCTGGCTGTTCCGTCAGGCTTTTGGCGAGGGGTAGGGGTGGGGTGGGGGCGGGCATGGGGGCTTTCCCCACATATTTGGGTATTTTTAAATTGTAATTATAAATTATTTTAAAATTTTATATTGTTTTAATGTTTTAATGAATGTTATTTGCCACCCCGGGCTGCCCTGTGGGCAGGAGGGGTGGGATATAAATTTAAAATAAATAAATAAATATTTTAAAATAGTGAAACCAGGAACAGCTGTGGGAAAGGAAGGCAGACACTGACAATGGGCTCTCTCGATGCTCCAAGGTCATAAGATAATGGTGGCATGCAGACAACAAAGCCAATGCCAAGGGAAACCAAGGTGGGGGGGGGGAAGGAAAGTGTAAGTAGGCTAAAGCCTCCCGGGCTCATCATCCAACCGGGGACAGGGGAGAGGAGGTGGAACATGAAACCACTACACAGGTATTGCAGATAGGAGGAAGGATGGACACCTACCCAAAGCAAGGCCCTGCACCCAGTTACCCACATATCCAAGGACAGAGTCTTGAATCCCTGCAAAATGGTGATAAGTGCGTGCAAGGGCTACATGACAAGTAATCACATAGAAAGCAGCTCCCCACTCAATGCAAAGGCCAGTACCTGTTCTGAATGGAATGGGCCGATACAAGCAATGAAGTCCCAATCTTCAGCACAACTGTGCTGATAACTGTGTGCCTATATAGCTGAACACAAAGCATGTGCAATCTGGCACTGGTTTGCCTCAGAGCTGGATGGTATAGAAAACCCCTGTGGTCATGTTAGCTTGTTTGTAGGGATGGGCAAACAGAATGCGGTTTGGATGTTCGGATGTTCAGTCGTTCGGTTCGAAACCCGAGTTCGGGTTCAATGGTTCAGTTCAGCCAAGTTTGGGTTGGCCGAACTTGGCCGAACAATCAAAAATAGCACTATCGAAACCGAAACTTAACCAAAACTTGATTATTTTTTTTTGCTCTGATAAGACGTTTTTCCTACCCCTGAACTCATCCAAACTCATCGAACACAACTGAACTGTTTGGTCATTCGAGAGTTCGGTTCAGACGTTTGGTTTGGACGTCCGAATAGACCGAATTCAGTCGGAACTCCAAACATCCGAACCGCGTTCGCCCATCCCTAGCTGTCTGCTCTCCCTTGCAGTCACCCACACCATGGAAGCGGGCCAAGTTGCTGCCCATAGGCGCCTCCTGCACTGCATCATGGATTGGTATCAACAACATGAGATGCACATGGAAGCATGTGTACACCATCATCAGCTGTCCTGCAGGCTCTTGCTTTCCCTGGCGCAGCTTCAAGTTTCCATCTTCAGAGACGCGTACAGGTGCCGCCAATACAGAGCTGGTCACCGGGGTGGGTCAGCTGTCGTGTAGGTGAACAGCATCACTAAGAGTCAGACTTGTCGCCTGTCTGCCTAGGGGGAACTGCTTGCATTCTGCTTCTTGGACTGATGACACAGATGCCATAAATTGGTTATGCCAATATTTATTTCCCATTATTTACATATCCCCCCCCTCACTTTCTTCAGCCACCCCCTCTTCCAGGCTGGTGCTTCCAGTGAGGGTGTGGATTCCCCAGACTCCGAAACCTGGTGTTCAACTCCCCCTTCCTGCTGGCTCCTGGATGGGGCAGGTGTTGGTCGCAGGGCAGGCCCCTGGGTGCCTAGCTGGCTCGTGGATAATGCAGTGGGTGGGTTCTGCTGCTCTGTGCCTGGCACAGGGTAGAATATCCATAGGGTCTTGGTCTTCTGTGGTGGCACCAGGGGGGTGGGATCTGGTGGGGCAACTGGAGGTATGAGAACTGAATGCGATGGCCCTGCAGCTGTGATGGAGGAGCTTGCAGCGCCAGCATGGATAAAGAGGGTCCGTCCGATGTTCAGGGACACATCCATGTGGTCCCAATTGAGCTGGTCCTCCTTGTCCATGACATCCTAGATCTCCCCCACCTGCCACAGGTGCTGGTTCCAGTCCTGCTTCTCCAGCTGCTGGTCCTTTCTCATTTCAGCTAGCAGGTTGCGCTGGTAGATGGTAACCTGCAGCATGGACCGGTCATGTGACTCCTCCATTTGCTGGATGACTGTCCATATCTACTCTCCCTGGCATGTCCCCATCCATAGCAGATCCCCAGATAGGTCCTCCCTGCGCTGGTGCACCCTGGCACAGTACTCCTGCATTCGCTGGGCACCTGGTACAGGTCCTTCTGGGCCCTCTTCCTCCCGGACCAGCTGATCTATGGAGTCAGAGAGAGGAAACAGTCAGAACAGCCTCCCAGTATGGGCTCATTCCTGGGCTCTCGAGGGAGAGGGTCTTGTATCCCATGTCATCTGCATGGCCCTATTTTCCCATTGCACTGTGCACCCTTCCCTGGGAGTCTGCGGAGGATGGTGCATGTGCCCTCCTTCCTTTGGTTGCCTGTGGGCAGTGCATGCTACTCCTGCCCTTGGGTAATGTGGCTGATGCATCCAATGGGTGCAGGGTGGGGTTCTGACTTACAGAACCATGGTTGCCACTATCACGGTTCGGGGTGGCAATGGGGTAAAGTGTGGTGAACATCTGGATGCTGGCAATCACACGTGACAGTGAGTCTTGCCCCAGGAGAGGGTTAAGGGTGGCAAAGTGTGACATCATCATGTCTGAAAATACCCTCAGACTCCATGTAATTGCTGTGGATTAACAACTCACCTCCAAGAAAAGTGTTGTGCTAGAAATGCTACCTTTTTATGCTGTAAGAAATTAAGACATTTTTCTAAGGTTTGTCACAAAAAAACTAAAAATGCAGACCATACATCATAAAATTTGGACAAACTGAAGCCAAATCAGAAAGGCACACTTGCACATGCTGTTCCGGCAACTGATGGTGAAGAGGAAGAATTTACTTTGTTTACTTTGTAGAGTTAAAAGGAAAAGAATGTGTGATTCTTAATGGAAAGGAACTGGAGATGGTGCTTGATACTGGGAGTAAACAAAACTTTATTGGCACCAAACTTTACAATTGGAGCATTCAACTGGATTCAAATCATTGTCATATTGAAAGCGTTCATATGCTTCAGCCGGCGCAATTGGAGCACTGAATTGGGCTCAGTTCAACTGGATTCAATTCACTGGAGCATGTGAATGCTTTCAAAATGGCAATTATTGGAGTGAACACGATCTCATGTGAGTGGCATTTAGACATCAATCCGTGTCATTAGCACCCAAGTTTGGGAATGAGCATTCTGGGAGCCTTGATATATTCTGTCTCATAACCGTTCCCCCTTCCCTTCTGAGTGCTTTGTAGCCTGTCAACAGTGCATAGAATGAAAAGGGAGTGGGGGTGGAGAAACAAAAATTAATGTGGGCAAACAAATTTTGTTTGCTTTCATATATGGGCAAATTCATTTTAATAACAGAAGTAACTAAAATGAAATACACATCCCTACTCACAACCCAATTCACTGCTTCTTCCTTTTGGAAGATATTCAGAGGAAAGGAAGACTTACTGCCTAGCTTAGGTTCCACATTTCCCTCAGTAACATAATCTCAATCATATACAATGTGAGTTTTCCAAGCAAACTGTTCTTCAAAATATCTCAAGCAAGCTATTGAGTTTGTCCGAGCATAAGCAAAATAAATTTCTTTGTAGGCAACAGCAGGGATGTGCAATTGTACATTCATTTTAGTTATTATTAATACCTAAAACAAAAAATGTCATTTTAGTTTTAGTTATTACAATAACTAAAACAAATGGGTTAATAAATAAAAAATGAATAAATGTTAGCATTAGTTATTAGCTCTGCTATGACTGCTGCATACAGGGCAGAGCTGTATGTTATTTACATATCCCCCCCCCCCACTTTCTTCGGCTGCCCCCTCTTCCAGGCTGGGGGTTAAGGGTGGCAAAGTGATTGTACCCAATAACTAAAACTAATGGGATTTTAATGACTAAAACTAAAATGCCATGGTTCCAGCCTGTCTGTGCCTTGCTTTAAACAAGAGTTCAGGATGGGGTCAGAAGCAAGGGGGAACCATGAGTGAAGCTTTCTGTACCAATGAGGGACTCAGGATGGCTTTGGGGGGAGGGCATGGTGAGTGTTCTTCTTCAGTATGCTGACGATACTCAGCTGTACCTCTCTTTTTCTACTGACCCAGACCCTGCTATCTCGTTGCTATCCCAATGTTTGGAGGCCGTGGCGGATTGGATGCGGCGGAGCAGACTGAAGCTCAACCCAGATAAGACGGAGGTGATGGTGGTGGGGAGGGCGAAGGGGGTGGTGGCCCCCCTGATTGGGGGGGTTTGCCCCCCTGTAGCTCAGCAGGTCCGGAGTCTGGGGGTCATATTGGACGCAGACCTGCGGCTGGAGCGGCAGGTGGAGGCAGTCGCTAAGGCTGCCTTCCGCCAGCTTTATCTGGTACGTAGGCTGCGTCCGTATGTCTCTGGCCCGGACCTGGCCTCCCTCATCCATGCCTTCGTCACCTCGCGGCTCGACTACTGCAACGCGCTCTACGTGGGGCTTCCCTTGTTCTTGGCCCGGAGGCTGCAGCTGGTGCAGAATGCGGCGGCCCGTCTTCTTACGGGGACGGGTCGCCGGGAGCACATTACACCGGTGCTCCGAGCGCTGCACTGGCTGCCGATAGTGTGCCGGGCCAAGTTCAAGGTCCTAGTAATGATCTATAAAGCCCTATACGGCCTTGGCCCCTCTTACCTTAGGGACCGCCTCGCCCTTCGCGCCCCGGAACGACTCCTGCGGTCTGCCGGGGGTGCCCTCCTGGAGGTCCCCCGTGTCAAGCGGGGGGCCACGATGGAGCGAGCATTCTCGGTGGTAGGACCGCGGCTGTGGAACTCCCTTCCGGAGGAAGCTCGCCTGGCCCCAAGCCTTTTAACATTTCGGCGGAACTGTAAGACCTGGCTGTTTGCCCAGGCCTTTGGGAGGGAGGGTGGGGAGGGATGATTTTAGTCCCCCACCCATTCATTTATTTATTATTTTTCTAGCCCTGTTTTATATGGTATATTTTATATTTAATATTTTAAAATGAATTTTAATGTTTTTATTGTTGATTGTTGGAAGCCGCCCCGAGCTGCGTTGCAGGAGGGGGCGGGGTATAAATTTGGAAAATAAAATAAATAAATAAAATAAAATAAAACCTGTCAAGATGAGGAACTTTTCTATATTAGTTCAGTCTCAGGCAGAAAGCTTGTTGTGGTTTCTTTCTCAGTCTCTCTCTCTCTCTCTGTAGTTGCTCTAACTCAGCCTCACTTAGATAAATTGACAGTTATAAAAACAGATTTATTTCTCTGTCTCTCTCTGTCTCCTTTCTTCCTTCACGTTATTCCCATTGTTCATTGTCTTTTCTCTTAATCCTTGTCTGTCTGTCTGTGTAATAGTGTCATTGTTCTGTACTGTTTTTTGAAGTGTGTAAATACTGTCTTGTGCACTACACACCCATTTATCCAATCTTTCTGAAATTTGATAGGGATGATTCCCTGAGTAAGGGGCATAATCCTTCCAAATATCATAAAAACTGGATGACAAATGAAGATGTTGCAGCTGAAAATTCATTTCCAATTGAAATTAATAGAATGGGAATAACTAAAATAATAACTAATACTAATAAAACAATGGATGCAATCCAGTGGCAGTGGCAGGCACAGTGATGATCTGGGTGGCAGGTGCTCAGATGCGCATGTGCCCCTTGCGCATAGCAAGAAACATGGAGCAACAGTGCAACCCAGGCTGCTGTGACCCCCTGAGTCCACACACCCCGCAGCCTGAGGGATGAAGCAGACATGGCTCCTACACCATCCCCTGGACTATGGGGTGTGTGGGCTCAGGGGTTCACATCAGATGGGGCCAGCCATTTCCCTGCATGGTCTGCTGTGCTGGTGGGCCATGTGCGCACCTGAGTGCCTGTGGTCTTTCACTACGCCTCGAGAAGGCGCAGTTTGTGTGGGCCACAGGATTGTACCCAATAACTAAAACTAATGGGATTTTAATGACTAAAACTAAAATAAAAACTAATCCTATTTTTTCCCCCTGCACACTCCTACGTGCTTACAAGAGGCCATTCAGGCTCTTCTGAGCATGTCCAATTTTTTTTCTTTTTCTTTAAACTTACCATCCCAGGAAGAGGTCACATGTCACAGGACCCCCTCCACAGGGTAAGTACACTACCCGGATCCCTCGATAGGCCCCCACCCTCACTTCCCTGCCCCCGATGGTCTATTCCCTTCCCCCAGGCTCCCTCTGCCCCCCCCCACTGCCCCCCAACCCTGTATTCCAAGTATTCTCTGAGGGTCCATGGATCTTTAGAAATACTTGTAAATTGTTTTTTTAATACTTGGAACAGCCCTAGTGATGATGGATGCAAATATCCTGTTAGATTGCGAGCCATTTTATTGAGATTTAGCAGGATGGATCTAGGAAGCCCGTGACACATGTCAGTTTTTCACTTTCAGTCCCAGAAAGAGTTTATTCCCAAATTGAATGTGAAGCCCTGGGACATGTATGGACTTTAGAGCATTTTAATATGTATCTTTGGGGATGGACATTTGTTTTGCTGACTGATCATGAGCCACTTATTCACATGTTTAACCCTAATAAGAGCACCATTTTGCCACCTCAAATTGCGTGTCTTGACTGGAAATTGCAACCCTATGACTTTACTGCTGAACACATCCCTGGAAAAATGAACACAGCTGATTCCTTGGCACATCTTCCCTTACATGAAACTGGATCAGATAACCTTGTGGAGGATTTTGTTCACAGAGTGGTTGCCATGTGTACTTTGGACTTCAGTGCATTATCCACTGAAAAACTCAGATTTGCTTCTCAGTGAGATGCTTCACTGACTTTGACACATTGTCATGTCAAACAAATGGCCACAACCCATACCTGAACAATTACTATGCCCTTTATGGAACTGTCAGTGCATAATTACTAGGGTTGAAACTCATCCTTGGAATTCTCTAAAATCTCTATGAGAACGCGGATCTCGTTGAGATTTTCAAGAATGAGAACAGGTCAAGAATTGGCCAATTCTTGACCTATTCTTATGAGATTGTTGTGCAACTCAAAACCAGCTCAGTGCATGCACAAAATGGTCACTGCAGCCATTCTAAGTATGTGCCAGCCCTGGTAGCCGTTTTTCATATGTACAGAACATTTATAGGGTTTTGAAAATTTTGCAAGATTCTCAAGGAACCTCAAAAAGAGCTTTGCACCTGCACAAAATGGCCACTGTGGGCCGCACATGCACAGAATCTCACAAGATTCTCAAGAACCCCAACAAGAAAACATGAGAACCTTTGCAAGAACAAATGAGAAGTTGATCCCTTGCAAGAACATGAAAGAACTTACCAGGGTTGTGAGAATTTCCAGCATTCTCATGAGAAAGAAAATCCATTCTAGCTTGTGCCAGCAGCAAAGGTTAAAAAAGTGTTGACTTTTTTACAATGAGACACACCAAGGCATTGTTTTGAACAAAGAAAGTTTGTACACCATATTTTCCTGACCAAAAATGGACTCTCATGTGGAATGCTTGATCAGGAATTGTAATGCCTGTGTGCAGATTCAACCTTTATAGGAAGTTCTACCGCTACAACTAGGGCTGAAATTAAATCTTCAGAAAACTTCATAATTTGGTGATATTATGGCATTCAGTTTGGAAAGTCTGAATTCCGACGTTCCAAGGACCAAGAACATTATTCTGAAAACTTTGGAAAACTTTGGAAATTGCAGAAACTGCTACATTTGTGGGGGACTGGTGGACAGTTGAGTTTCCCTTCTTCTGAAAATAAAACCTAGTGCCATATTTGGTAGGTGGGGGGTATGAGAAGGGACAGTTGAGTGATAGTAAGCCAGATGACAAATTTTGATTGGCTGGCCAAGCCAGATGGCAAGCTTTTGATTGGTTGGCAGGGCAAAATAAAAGTGGCTGCAGTCACTTTGTCCATTCTCTTTGGTGAATTTGTCTGTGTGCTATAGTGCTGCTGAATCTGGGGGGCGGGGTGCTTGTCCTGTCCTGTCCAGGCATGGTATGGTTTCACCTGTCCTGTCCATAGGTCAATGCTGGGGGATGGGGGTTACATTTACCTTTACCATGCCATGCAGGTTTTGGGTTTTTTAAAAGAAAATTGGGTGCCACCTTGCTTTTATTCTTCCTGCTGATTGGTTGGCACTTGGCACCATGAAGCCAGGGGGCTCTCTCAGCCTGGTTCCACTTCCCCTTGCTTGGCCTGTCCATGTTATCAGTGCCACAGTACCAATGCCATGCCAAGAGGGTGCCCCTGGGTGGGGGCCAGGGACTTAATTTTGTGACTGCTGGAGCCTGGGCTTGCTGGCTTTTGGTGGGATTTATTTCTTCATGCAGTTTCAGACTGTTCTTCAGGGTTATTATATTCTTCTTGAACTAATGTCCCTTGCTAGCCTGCATTTTTGTGCACTGCTTGGTTGGCATAATGATTAAAGTGGGTGCACTCACTGCTGATGGTGGGCCATGTTATGGGTACACTACTCTTGGTTTTTTTTATTTCTGCAAAGCAGTTGCACTTTTGTGGGGTCATCTTTTGGAGAAATTGTCCCACTCTTGCTAGCTTGCTTTTCTGGGTAGTGCTTTGGCTGTGGGTTCAATAACTTTGCAACAACTTTCCTACGTTTCCAAAGTTTTTTGAGGTCTGGAATTCTGAGTCCGAATTCTAAAACTTCGAAAACAGTGCTGAAGGGCTGCCGAACACTCAGGCTGATTATTCAGAATTGCAGTATTTGGCCCGAGTACTTGGAAGTACTATTTGGTACAGCTCTAGTTATTAGTTACTAGTTACTAGGGGTGTGCACCAGGCCCCATGTCATTTTTGTTTTTGTTTTCATTATTCAAAAATGTTGTTTTCTTTATTATTAATGACAATGTCATTTTTGTTATCATTGTCGTTGTTGTTACCGGTATTGTTATCGCTACCGTTTCAAACAAAGATTTTATTTTTGGTATCGGTATCAATTCCCATGCACAACTAATATCTATCTAAATTTAAGGGAGAGAGGGGAAGGGAAAAGGGAAACTATCTATTATCTAATCAATTATCTATATAACTATTCTAATCTATATGTCTAGAATATATCTATCTATCTATCTATATAAAAATATATAAAAAGTCTGGTCCTCCCAGAAAATATATAAAAAGTCTAGTCTGGTCCTCCCATTATAAAAGGTTTCAATGCCCTCCCCCAGAGCCCTCCTGATTGGTTGTGGGAGTCAGCAGGCATTGAGCAATCACAAAATGCCATGAGACTGCTGGGACCTGCTTGCACTGCTCATTGGCCAGCAACACATCCATTAGATACTGTTGAGCTTCTCACCCCTCCCAACACAGGCACAGTTCAAGAGTTCAACCCTGTTTAGGGCTCTGAGATGTCTGCTCCCTCCTCCCCTCTCCACATTTTCCCTCCAAAACACAAATGCCACATCACTAATAATAATGACAACAATAACAACATTGTCATTTTTGTTATAGTTATTCTCGTTTAACCGTGTTGTTATCGTTATTTTTGGTTATCATTTTCATTATCGTTATTGTTATTCTTGGTTGTCATTTTTGCTATTGCAATAACGAAAACAAAAATGACAATTCTTATTATCTTTATTGTAATAACTAAAACGACATGCATACTCCTACTAGTTACAGGCTCTTGAATTACCACCATATCTGAACTAAACGGGAATTGAAAGTTTTACCTATACAACAAACCTATGTACTTATTATCATTGACTATTATTCCTCTTAGCCAGAAGTGGTCATAATGAAAGATATTTCATCATATACGGTTATCAACAGAATGAAAGAAATTTTTCATGTTTTGGATATCCTTTTGGGGTTGTGAATAGTAAACAGTTTGTGAGGCACCTCACTGAGAACCTTTTCAAATCCTGTGGCATTAAACACATTTGTGTCTCCCCATGCTTTCGCAAAAGCAATGAGAAGATAAAACATGTTCACCATTATTTGGTTGCTCCTCTCCTATGGGGGGAGTCTAACCACAGGCCGCCCAGACTAGAGGTGCAACCGGGTATCCGGCAAGTCGGGCACCCCATTGAATCTGTGGTGCCTGACTTACCCGGGTCACTTTTGAGCACCAACTCTCAGCTCTTCTAGTTAATGATACTAAAATTTACCATCAGGGCTATGCTTCAGAGAATTAGCCAAAATGATCATTAGGTATTGGAATAAGCTCTTCATGGACAACACACTCTTCTTCACTTCTACACATCACCTTAATATCCAAATGTCTCCCATGAATGGAAACATGTGACTCAAAACTAGCAAAAGTGAATCCACCTTTTGAATTCTGATTATAAGGCACCCTTTGAATTCTGATTATATTTTGAAGAATTGAAGTATTGTTGTGAGCAAGGGCAATACTGCAGGAAAGTTTGGGTAAATAAGTGAGTTTCCTTCAGAATATAGAGTTCAGACATGATTTAATATCATGTCTTTTTATGGTGTATGTTCTTTTATGGTATTCTCAATCATCATGGTAAACTGTACTATAAGTCATGCTGTACTGAAACACAGTATGCCAATGTCATTGGGACCTTTTTCTTTTCATAATGTTTCCCAGGCCAACCTCTCTTGTACGCATTTTGGAACAGTCCAATGATAGGAAAGGAGTGCCAATCAAGGAAATATATGAAGTTGTCTGAAATGCTTTAGAAATGGAGCATCCTGCTTTTGGAGAATGGGGAAGACTAGATATTTTATTTATTTATTTATTTATTTATTTGTTTGTTTGCTTGTTTAGATTTATCTACAAAGATACTCTTTGATGTCCCTGCCAAATGTATGATTCTATAGGGTGATCATTTATTCATGTGACCATTACAAACCGAGGATAATTTCAGACTTTATGAAAAAGTCTTTCACCACAATAAACCCCAGTGGATTCCCTGTGCTGGTGGCATTTCCGGGAGCATCTGTTTGTTCCCAGCCAGATGTTCACCACAGTGAACGCCCAGCTGGGATCAAGCTTGACCACAGTTCTCGACTTCTAACCTGCCGGAGGTTGAGAACCATGGTTAGAGTGGCCACGATCCGGGATGGGCCAAAAGTAATGTGTGCTACGCTTGGCCCTTCCCAGATCATGGCCCCGACTGTGATACGGGATTGGGCGCAGAGGCCTCATTGGCCGCTGTGCCCGCCCGTCTCCCTGAGGGCGGACAGCCAAGGGAGCGTGGGGGGGGGCAGGGCTGTGTGACCACACGTCGCGATGCGTAGCCCTGCCCCCTCCCCGATCCCTGTTAGCGATCAGGCCGGTATATCTAAAGGATGGATGGCCTGATCACAGACCAGGATCTGAGATCGATCCCAGTCCAGAGTTCAGCATGGTGGGCCTCCCAGCTTGTCATGTCTGAAATTACCCAGAGATAAATACAGAACAGTCACATGAATAAATGATCACCCTGTATCATTCAATTGATGATGATGATGATGATGATGATGATGGGTATTTTCAGACGTTACGAGATCACGCTCAACCACAGTCAATACCCTATGGTGGGGAAAGGTCCTGTAACATCTGTTGGGGAACTGGAAGTTCCCACCCAGATGTTTACCATGGTCAATCGCGGCAGAGAATCACATTCACCACATGATCATCAGAACCCTGCATTGGCCGCGGCACCTGCCCGTCTCCCCAGAGGGCAGGCGGCGGGGAAGCGTGGGGTGGCAGGGCCAAGCGGCTGCACGTTGCACCGCGCGGCCCCACCCCCTCCCTGATTCCCCGCCGGGATCAGCTGGCACATCTGTTGGACATGCCAGAGTGATCCCGGCAGGGAATCATTTGGGTGATTCCGGTACGGGGCGAATGCCGCCCCGTCTTGTCTGAAAACACCCGATGATGATGATGATATGATGATATGATATGAGGGCACATGTATACTGACCAGATGCCAGTGCAAGGCTTGTGATGCTGAAAGGATAACTTTTTTATATTTTCTTCACAATTTGGAGGAAAAGTATTAGAAACTCAAAACAATTTCTATGAATTTTCAAAGTCATTTTAATTGGGGAAAAATATATTACAATGGTAATGAGCATGGGTGTCACTATCATTGTATAGAACCTTGTTTTAATTTTCTTTTTTTATTCTTCTATTAAAATTTAATAAAGGATGAAATTAAAAGGGCATTCGAAAAATAGTTATTTGTAGCATTTGGAAGACAAGATAATAAGCTGTTTATATTGGAATGGTAAATGTATGTAGAATTTATTGGTGAAATCAAAAAATAATCAGGTTATTAACGCGTCTGTAATACCAGTTTAAGAACAAAACAGAAGCGACATTAATTTAGGCTTGGAAAGCTACATTAATTTAAACTAGGTTAGATTGCAGTTTGTAATGAGGAGGTCTAGGCTGAACATCACACAAAATATTCCATGGTTATTTGCACAGATATAAGTAACTTGCAAGATCTGTGCTTGTGTCACTTTTGTGACACAAAACAAAAATTGTGATTTGTTTTGTTTCTTATTCAATTAAGAACATAAGAAGTGCCATACTGAGTTAGACCAATGGTCCGTCTAGCCCAGCATCCTGTCTCTGACAATGGCCAATCATGGTGGCTTGGAAAAGCACTCAACAGGTCACAATGGGGGATCCATTCCCTGTTGTTTTCCCCCAGCTCCTGTCATGTTCCCCAATTCTGTCTGGCTAATAGCTGCTAATAGACCGATCTTCCAGAAACGTGTTCAGACATCTTTTAAACTCAGCTATAATACTGACCCTTTCCACAGCCTCTGGCAATAGATTCCACAAGCCAATTATACACTGAGTAGGGGGAGGAAATATTTTATTTATTTTAAACTTTCCACCCATAAGTTTCATGGTGTGTCCCCTAGTTCTAGTACTAGCTGAGAGGGTAAATAACTGTTCCTCATTTATTAGTTCCATGCCACTCAATATTTTATAGACCTCTATCATATCTCCTCTCAGTCGTCTCCTCTCCAAGCTGAAGACCCCCAACCTTCCAAGCCGCTCCTCATACAGGAGCCTTTCCATGTCCTTGATCATTTTTGTTGCCCTTCTCTGTACCTTTTCTAGTTCAGCTATGTCTTTTTTGAGATGGGGCGACCAGAACTGCACACAATATTCGAGATGCAGTCGCATCATTGATTTGTATAGAGGCATTATGACATCCTCCATTTTATTCTCCATCCCCTTCCGAATAATTCCTAACATTCTGTTTTCTTTTTTGACTGCTGCTGTACACTGTGCTATGGATTTCATTGTATTGTCCACAACCACCCCCAGATCCTTTTCCTGAGTGGTAACTCATAGCTTAGTACCCAGCATTGTGTACGTATAGTTTGGATTATTTTTCCCTACGTGCATCACTTTGCACTTGT